>JAUMHE010000080.1:3946459-3967383 GCA_032359235.1 Enteromius mattozi
AAACATTACTTTGGTGTAAAGCTGCTTTGCAATGATATGTATCATGAAAAGCGCTATACAAATAAATTTGAATTGAAAATTGAATTAATGAATGTCATGTTTGTTTATTGTAATTATTACTCTACTGGTTGCACATAATGTACATTACAGCTTGATATGCTGTACAGGCTTAATGTATTTGTTGTGCAATGTACGTGCACAGTAATATTTCAGATACATGATAAGATGATGTATGAAGCACATGTCTATGTATACAATGTGTTGAACTCTCACTTTTCAGTGATTGATAAGCTCTGTCAGTGACTGAAGATAGCTCTGTGTCTCTCCCCCTCTTGTTCTGTCTTTTATCACTGTGTGAGAGTGCTACACACACACACACACACGCACACAAACACACACACACAGACAATAGCAGCCTTGTTGACTCTTCAGTCAGTGCATCAGAGCCAGTGAGAGCAGCTGTCATCCTCATACCTCTACTGAGAGCCATGAATCATGGTCTGAAGAGACTCCACTGTGTGAAAATGAAGCTGTATGTTTCTCTTTAGACAGTTCCAGAGCGGGATCTATTCTGGTGGTTCTCAGCTGCTTTTGCTTCAGGATCAAGACTGTGGCCCAACACAGTATCAAAATGAGTTGGGTCAATGACATATAACAGATTAAAAGAATATTTCTTCTATAGTTCTTAGAAATATATGTTGTATTCTTATTATTTTAGTATGGTTTAAATTTGAATTTGAAAGTGTGTGTGTAAACAGTAATGTTGATTAATATATATATATATATATATATATATTTTTTTTTTTTTTTATTTATCTTTTTTCTCATTAGGCTGATGATATACGGGGCATCTTCATTAGCAATGTTGCTGGGCAACACTGGGTAATTTTGCTGTCAGTGGGTAACCTGGGGAGACACAGAGCCCAAGACCGATCTAACGTATCCAAATATAAATGTGTTACCCATTCTCAAAGGGAAAGTGCCCAAACAACATTGCTCAAAAAAAGCTACCCGCTAAATTACTCAAAAAATTGCCCTGTGTATCATCAGCCTTACTGTTTACACACACACACATATAAAACTCAGTTTTTATAAATTCTCAAAAATCATATTTATTCCCTGTGCATTCCAAATAATCTCAGTTAAAAGGCAGTTGATTTTTTTGACTAGGTTAAAAACATAACTAAAAAATACTGCTAACTAACACAATAAAAACATGACTACATAATAAAAATCTTAATTTTTACAAATTAACAAAAAATGTTAAATGAGTTATCTATTTCAAATAAACTCTTTATATATATATATACACACACACAGAGTACTGTATGCGTTATAATGTTTTCTTCTAATATTTTGATCTTTCCCTTATATTATATTATAGTTATTATATTTCTGCACTATATTCCGACTTATTTCAACTGCACTTACTGTATATGCTTTGGCAATTTTGCAATTTTTACAGCCATGCCAATAAAGCAATTTTGAATACAGCCTATTGAGGTAAAATGGTAATAACACACATGTAAAATTTAAAATGTCCTGTGATCATGACAACATTTCACACACACACACACACACACACGCGCGCGCATATATATATATATATATTCATATATATATTTTTTTTTTATTACATATAATTATATGTATTTGTGTGTGCATGCGTATGTGTATTTGTGTAATGTTGTGAATTTTTTTTTTTTTAATATCATGAATTAAATCGAATTAAATTTTAAAGTTTGATCACATGGCATTTTACATCCTTAATTAACATTGCCTTGTCACACTTACTGACTTTGACACATGATGGTCTGCAGAGGTTGTATTATTTATGTCAAATGTAATATATTTAATATATAACATCCTGTTTGTTTTCTGTATTTTTCTGCATGTTGACCAACTTTGTCTTTACACATGACTTTGTTGGTTGCACCACTTGTGAACAACTTAAAGAAGTTACAACATTGTTTGTTAAAATGTTAAAATAAAAAATTGACCCATTTCTAAAATCTAAACACATATTTAAATGGTAAAAATATCACACACTCACATTTATTTACATATAATTTCTATTAATAAAAATGAATGAAACATGACAGGAAAAACTAATTGAGGTAAACTACAGAGGTTATCGTAGCACACACAGCCTTTGATTTGATTTAAAAAACCAAAACATGACAAATGTTTTCCTCTCCTTTCAGCCGACAAGTTCTGTTTTGTTATCCTATTTATGCAGTTTATTTATATGTCTGATCGCTATTTCCCAGATGTGATTTAGCACTATTCCCCGCTCACCTCATTTATCCTCAGTGAGTTTCAATCCCTGCATCCCTTTCTCTCATCTCCTCCTCCAGATCCTTTCAACATCTTTTCCACCCATCCTTTGCCCTCTCCCTCCACCACTACCTGTCCTCATCCTCCTTTCATAGCACCTTTAGAACGGCAGCAAACAGCACAAAGGCCCCACTGTGCAGTAAGGTGAAAGAGAGCGAGGCAGAGCGCGCATGGATCCGGTTACCCAGCAGTGACGATTAGTAGGGGGCATTCCGTGTCTCATTGTCCTGCTCTTCTCAGAGGACTGGAATTGTTTACACACCGTTCTAATTCAGAGCTGCCCTTCCATTGAACCCCCTGGGTGCCCCCTCGCAGGGCAGACACTACACCAGGGCCACCTGTGCCCGCTTGGCACACAGCGACGCCTCTCACAGAGACCTCTATAGCAGCTCTACAGCTCCAAAACAATGATGGCTCAATACTTTATGGGTCCAAAGCCAGAAGAAAATAAACAGCGTAGAGAGTTATTGCACATCTGACAGCTGCACTAACCTGCATCATTCAACACATGCTGCAATGGATTCCTAGCAATTGGATTTACACATTTCCCATAGTTCATCGGTTCACACTTACAAAAGGTTTCATAAATGATTTTAAAGGCCCGTTCACACCAAAAGGGCGATAACTATACAAATAAAGTTAAAGTGCTCCTATTAGTGATTTTTGAAAGTGAGCTTTCATGCAGTGTGTAACAAAGCTCTACGTGAATAAAACACCTGCAAAGTTTTAAATCTGAAAGTGCACCGTGTATAAAGTTATTGTCTCTCAAAAGAAACAGTCGACTTTGAATCATTAAAAGGGGTCGTTTGATGTTAAATTAGCATATTGCCCGCCCACTTGTTGGTCTTTTCACCTTGGTCTGAATGAAAATGCAAATTCGTTCTTCACCACTAGGTGCCGCTTTTGGAGCTATAAAACATCCCCGTTAATGCAAAGCAGCACTGAGCTCACAAACACTGCTTTATCAGACATTACAGACATGAAAATGACACCAGTCAACCAATCACCACAGATTACCGTCACGCAAAGGAGGGGTTTGGAAAAATGAATCGTTGAGTGAGTCGTTTGGGAGTCGTTAAGCAAGTAAGGTAAAAATAAATGAATATTATAAGACAATGTGTAACGATAGTTCCCCTGTTGCCCCACCAGATGGCATCCTATCTCCTCCTCTCACTCTAGAACTCATCCGTCACTCCAGGACTTCAATCCCCATCATGCACTTCACTCTGATTACACATCACACCTGTTTCTGGTTACCACTCCCCCGTCACTCAGTATAAATACAGCTACCTCACCCTCAGTTAATCGCAAAGTTTTGTATTGCCCCAGCTACATCTCTGAGCGTTTCCTCCTTTGTTTTCTGGTTTCCCGTGTATCTATTTGGACTGTTTATCTCTGTGTGATCGTTTGCTGCCTGGTTCCGACCCTCTGCTCTGTTTATTGATTACGTCTCTGGATTACTCTCATTGCTCTGTCTGCCGGTATTTTGACCCTGTCTGCCTGACCTCGAATAAAGATGTTGCAAATGGATCTGCACGCCTCCGTCTCATCCGTTACACAATGAAAGTGTTTCTGAGATTTTCAACGTCCTTAGTGCTACGCCATGTCACGTGAGCTACCGAGTTACTGAACTAAAAAAAACTCATATTTATGAAGCTGTATATGTGATGACAACGTTCAAAAGTATCAGTTTTCAAATCGTGCAGGATGTTAAAAATGTTTCGAAGTCATAACATAACATTCTGCAACTAACTGTGTGAAAATTAGCCTTTATTAATCAAAAATGTACCTGTAAATCATACTTTTGTGTGAAAAGGAATAAAATTTGTGGGAGTTTTACTGCCTCTAGTGTTCTTTTCAACTGGAAACTGCAGCAATTCGTATGTATAGGTATGGTTTTTAGTTTTGCAGAAATGTATGAAGAGGGAGGTATTTCCAACGAGCCTAGGTTGGTTATTCTGACAGGGAACACCACAAGTATAGCCAATTTGATTGACATTTTTTTTAGCTGATCAACGATACAAACATTGACAACTGACTTTAAAGCAAAAAGAGTTATACAGAACATAATCTCCACTGGCGTGAATGCGAGTAAAATCCATTTCAACAACTAATTTCTTAGACAAAAAAAAAAGTACATTTTGTTTACAAATACACTTCCTAAGAATGTTCTTATCTTTTTTTTTACTTAAGATTGTTCTTGAGACTTCTGAATCTGAGACAAGCTCTTATATTAAACATGCCATGCCACAATTTCCCTCGACAAGGCGAATTAAAATCATGAGACTCAGTAATAAACTCTTGTTAAGGCTGTTGCGACAAAAATAGTATGCAACCTTATCATTATAATTACGGCAATCTGCAGGCGGAGCAAAAAGATGAACTGTGGTTATTTTCAGCATGATCACACAATCAGATAACGTCAAAGCCTGTACATTTATTCTTAAGAACGATTAAGATTTTCTTGAGAAATTAACAACTTCTCAAAAATTCTACGTCTTATGAACATTCCTACAAACTTTTCTTTCATAAGAAGACTTTTGTGAAACCAGACACCAATGCTATAGTGACATACCATGGGCTAATTTGGCTTCACCTTTAAGCAACTAAGAACATGTTAGAAACAACATAGCAATGCCCCAAAACACCCAGAACTCCTTAACATTGTGGCAGTGAGTATTGCACTCACATTTTCTTCCAAAAATCTAAACATTCAGACTCTTATAGTAGAGAGAAGAAAGGAAATGATTGCTTGCTAGATTCAAACTCACTTTGCCCATTTGAGCACCATGGACTAACATGCATTTGGAACACATGTGTTTAAAACTAAGCCACAGATTCCCAATTTGGGAACAGAAAACGTTGCAAGCTAAATCTGAGGTCACCTTGCTCATATGAGGCTGTACAGATCTAGTAGGCGCATGCAGATTTAAGCATCCTTTTAACCAACTGAGGAGCAGGGAAATATGATGCATGCATTCAAAAGTATAGTTCATTTACAGAGCTTCTTCTTCTTCCCTTTCTTCTTGCTTTCTTTATACCATTCTGAAGTCACCTTTTTATTGTATTTGTGTATCAAAGCAACACATTTAACAACTCTATCTCTCTCACACACATCTCTCGCTTCCTGTTTTCCTCTGTCTGTCTCTCCCTGAGTCTCTCTGTATTTCTGTCAGGAAAGATCAAACAGTTTGCTCTAAGTGCTTTTCCATTTCTCTGTAGATTTTAATGGATGATGTGTACAAAGCTGTCATTGCTTCACCCTTACACCATTTAAACATACCTCCAGGAATGTGCTTAAACAACACACACACACACACACACACACACTCCTGATAATGTAGACCAGAGCACAAACACCCATAAGTGAGTGCTGCATGCTGCATGCATGCGTACACCAATACAATCACGCCAACAAGTGCTGGAACACACAAGTGGATTTCACTGATTAAAAAACAAACCATTTAACACTAAGTTTGTTAGGTCTGAATGATAAAATGCTAAATATATTGTTCAAAACTAACACAAAAAGTGTTGTGAAGTTGTGGTTGTCAGATGTTGTGGAACATGTTCAAAGTTATAATGCTCCCTTTAGTTATTTCCTGCTCCCCACTTCTAAAGACATAATTATAAGTCTGTCACATTCAAGTGTTTTGTTGTCCGAGAGAATAGAAATCAGGTTCATTCTTGCCTATTTCTTGAAGAAGTCATTTTAAACCTGAATGCACAGAAGATATTTGGTCAATACCCAATGTATTTTAAATGAAATGTACAGCAGAATCCTTATACATTTATAGCATCTGGAATTTTGGTTAAATTAATGCTGTTTTTGCTGAAAATTATACATACAGTATGCATTATGGCTTACAATAAACAATATGGTTATTTGTATACATAAATATACATGACTAACACAATCTCATGAAAGTTTGTAACCTTTTTAAAGTTTTGCATAATTGGTTACTAATTCATACAAATTTGTATGATCTCAGTCATTACTTTTTTGGACTGCCCTCCAAAAGTTGGAAACACCCCTGGCGAAGTGTGGTTTTGGATGATATCAGCATAAATCCTTATCATTTTTTGGTGCAAATACTGTACATTAAAGTAACTTGACATTATCATTGAAGACCAGCAATAATAATTTTAATTTTGATTACATAATAATGGCAATATATACATGTCAAAGTTGAGCTGCTATGGGAGAAACTGGACCGTAAGAAGTATCCAACCAGTGTGAATCATCTTTGGGCAATCCTTCAGGAGTCTTGGAGTAATATATCAATGTTTGAATAAACTGACAGCTCAGATGCCCAGATTATGAGCTGTAATAGCTGCTAATGCTGGATATTTTGATGAATCAAAAATGTAAGTATTTTCTATGTAT
Organism: Enteromius mattozi; assembly: GCA_032359235.1. NCBI lineage: Eukaryota > Metazoa > Chordata > Actinopteri > Cypriniformes > Cyprinidae > Enteromius > Enteromius mattozi. Next base: position 3,953,184 of record JAUMHE010000080.1, read on the forward strand.
AGACTGTTTATGTAATAACATATGTTTTCGTAGTTTGTGTTGTCCCTTATCAGTGCAAAATTATCACAAATTAAAAAAGGATTCATGCCAATATTATCCAAAACCCCACTTTTCAAGGGCTTTACTAAACTTTTGGAGGGCAGTGTACAACATTGTATGATTTCATATGAAAATACCTATGTTTACGTAAAATAATACGGTTACGTTTTCTTGTGAGTGTAAATGGCAAGAGAAAGCAATGTTAAAAATGAATAAAACTTAACATTATACTTCTTTTGTAACTCAAAATGAGTTTCCCAGTTATAAATACAGTACGTTCATGTCCAATTTCTGACTAGGAAACTATTCACAATAATTCTGATAGAATGGGAAGGCAACGCAACTACTAGGACACCTGTGTGAAGTTGTGGAGAACTAAAACCACCCTGACATCAGCTGGAGAATATGACATTAATTCTGAGAATCATTTGCAGATGCCACATTTTGTCATCTAATTCTATTCATTTTTAGTGTGGCCAAATACTTTTTGGATTCACTGTGTTTATGCATTTCTAGAGAAGATCCCATGAGAACTGGAATCTAGGTGACGGCAATTTGGCCGCGTCTTCAAAATTACACAGTGTTCTGAACGCTTTTGACCCAACCAGAAACAAATGATTCAAACGACCACCTGTTCATCAATGGCATCAGCAGAGCGAGACCAGAGGAGTGTCATCGTTGAGCTATTTAATAAGAGCCTCTTCGCATTTTTCCCCAAGTTCATTTGGCGTCATTGTCTGCGCACATGTGAGGCTTAACAGTAAATGAGATCACACACACACACACACACACACACACACATACACATCCACTCAAAACAACACATGGCTACAAACACAATGCACGTGGCTACAGATACATCATGGCAGATCTACTCTAAAAAACATCTGCATCGTGGACACGCACACACACACACAGAGAGTGAATGATTGCAGAAGTTGTTCTGTTCCACCCTGCAACCAATAAATAAGATCTCCAGGCTCAGAGCAGCCAGAAGTGATGACACAAGTAAGCGTGCGTCGCCCATCCATAAAGCCCTCAAAAGACAAAATCCAGGCTGTACCCCAAACCCGTGTCCCAGTGCAGGTGCGCTCCCACTGTGGACAAACACACCCTCCCTGAGCTTGGGCCGCGGCAGGCCCTTAATCTCTCTGTCAAGGCTTTCACATTTAAGAGGACTTTATGGACTGTGTGGAGCAGATGTGAAGCAGCCTCCTTCAGTCTGCAGTTCTTTCACAGAAGATGCTCTTTTGTATAATTTTTAAAGGGCTTCTCCAGCCCACAATGAAAACGCATTTTAAGAAAACACAATTTTCAGAACACAATTTAAGATAGTTTGAATGAAAACTGGCAGGCTTTTGACTGTTTGATTGACTGCCAAGTAATGAACGCTGTCACGGTCCAGAAAAGTACCTTGCATATACATTGTACCTTTTGAGTCTCAAATACTAAATTTTCATTCGTAATTTTCATTTTTGGGTAAACTATTCCTTTAACAAACAAAAAAAGAGTTCGTTTTAATCTAATCAATCCTGCCAAGTGTTAACATGCCCTATAATATAGTGCTAAATACTTTCAGAATCTACTCAATATTAACTGCAACATTAATGTGAGCCTCAACCAAGAGTGTTGTTACAAAATCTGCCAGCAGAGGCTAATAACCCTTTTGAAAACAACAGAATATTTAAGTAATGGTATATTCCATTCAGCAGTATGTGTGAACACAGGAACACAAGCAAATATATATACTGTATATATATATATACATGCACAAATATAATCTGGGTTTTACCAGTCCAATTTTTATCCATCCATTGACCTTTTGATAAGTTCCCACCCCTTTAGTATTTAGAGCTACAAAATATTGCACTTGCATGCGGTTTTAAACCACAGAAGTGAACTCCAAAGCACCTTTGTTTTGGATAGATTTTGTTCAAAATTATGTCATGCATTCAATTTCACTTAAAGTATATCAGGGGCCTTAAGTGCCTTCTCCATCTAGCAGCATGTTTCTTCTGCCTAAGATAAACTGAATTTTTGTTTGTTTTTTGTGAACTGGGCAAACTCCTCAAATTCCTGTAGACAAGGTAAAAAGTCTGGATGAGAAACTGGTTTAAAACCTCATGTTGTTTCTGGATGGAGACCAGAACAAATACATGTGAATAATCTTCTCACCTTTCCGTGATGGCAGCAGCTTCCAGAACATCACCTCTTCATGTTTATCATCCCTGCACTTCCATCTCTTTCTCTATCTCTCTTCCACTACACATATATGGGAGTCATTAGCAGCAGAGCTGGGTGCAGTTAAACCAAAGCGGGCACATTTATGACTTCCTCTGGGAGGAAACAAGTGGCTAACGGCATGTTCGCCCTACCTGTGTTAAATAAACATTACTGCAAGAGAGAGAGAAAGAGAGAGAGACAGCATTTATATGAGCAGCTAGGGAAACTCAATCCACAGGCATCCACAGGCAGCTGCCCATTTCCACTGCTTTTCCTTTTCATCCCAATACACGCAAACACACAAACAATCTCATTAGTGCTCATGGCCTGCATCGCTCCTGCTTCTGCAGACATACACACGTGCACAGCATACGCAGTTTTCGCATGCAGGTTAATGATGGTGACCCCGCAGGCCTGCTGAACCTGTCGCCCACCTGGAGCTCTGCAGATTGAGCGCAGGTGCTCCTTACCTATAACAGTTATACCTTTCATACCTAAAGTGCACTGTAAAAGTCCTGCGTAGTTCTGTAAAAGTAATAGTTGTGGATATAGTTTCATTATTCTGTCATTGTAAATGTCAGCGACAGTCACAGATGAAAAAATTGTGATTTATTGATTTGTCTGCATCTGCTCTTTGGACTAGAAAGAGTAGTGTACTGTTACAGCTGTTTATTTTACTAATGCAGCTTTAGCTCCTCTATGCCTGCACAAAATTCAGTGTTAAAGGGGTCATATGATGCTGTTTCAAGTTTTCTTTTCTCTTTGGGGTGTTACAAGCTGTTAGTGCAAAGACAAGATCCCTACAGTAACACAAGCCATTGAAATGAATGGGTTCACAGCACAGCACCTGTGTGGAATTTTCTTGAAACGCGTTGTGTGTGTGTGTGTGTGTGAGAGAGAGAGAGAAAGAGAGAGAGCGTGTGTATGTGTATGTGTTTTGGAGAGAGAGGATCACATCAAAGTGGAGTAATTTGCTGCTTGTGTACTGCAAATAAAAGGAGCGCTGTGTCTGTCACATGATTCTGTTCCCCTTTCGGTCTTGAACTACTAAGGACATTATTAACTGTCTTTACATTTATTTTAAAAGCTGAACTCATGATTATGGTAAGGTCCAATCACAGTGCACTGTGTCAGCTGGCCAATCAAAGCAGACTGTGGTTGTCAGAAGGCGGGTCTTTGTAGAAAACAACGGTTATGAGAGAGGCGGGGCACAGAGGAGCTATAATAACGTACAGTATTTGAAAAATAAAGTGTTTTTTGAACATTAAAGCATGTCAACATATTACAACATGACAACATGCTACACTAAATACACCAAATAATGATATTTAAAATAGCATCATATGACCCCTTTAAAGGGATAGTTCACCAAAAAATGAAAATACAATGTTTATCTGCTTACCCCCAGGCCATTAAAGATGTTGGTCACTTTGTTTCTTCAGTAGAACACAAACGAAGATTTTTAACTCAAATCGTTGCAGTCTCTAATGCAAGTCAATGGGCACACAGTCTTTGAGAGTAAAAAAAAAATCCAAATTAAACCCCGCTGCTTGCGACGATACATTAATGTCCTAAGACACGAAACGATCGACACGATTTTTACCTCTGATACACCATAATGTCCAACTCATTCACAACAAATATATACACATTCTATATACTTATATATATTATACAACAGTTCAACATACAATAAGTTTAATTTTAGAGACAACACCATCAGTTGCATTAACTCAAAATCCCCAGCACTAACGCACAAAACAGCACATCTGGAACTGGCTCATCCAATCAAATCTGAGGACTGGAACTAACTATACAGAAGGCAAAAAATAGGATGTGAACATAGTATATCCAAATTCATAGTTTTCACAAATCAGTAGACCTGGATGACTGCTAATGCCATGACTTTCATTCTTTTTCAGTGTACTAAAGAGAATATCTGTAAGTAACAGAAAACATTTTCTTTTTTTTTAAGTTACAAATTTAATTTTCCTGTAATGTGCTGCATTTAATTACTATAGAAATCAAGCTTTCCTTCCTCCACTGAACCACATCAATATAGGCCAAACCAAAACCCACTGATTCATCACACACACTGTCTGTGTGTGTGTATGTGTGTGTTCACGCAAAGCCATTATGAGATGAATGTGACCTCTAATTGGAAACACACTGTCAAACATAGACAAATGAAAACACGCATTATTTATCCCTCGTGTCTTTCTAATTCTTTTTGTCTCTTTCTCATGCACAGACTTACATTCCCCTCGTTGTTATTATTAAATTACTGTCGCTACATTGTTTTTGTTTTATAAAGTATGAGGTACATTTCCTGTCTGTGCTTTTTCTGCCGTAATAAGCCGTTCTAAAGGGCACATGCTCAAACCGCTCAATTTGGCAGGAGCTCTGGGTCTCTCACATGTGTCGGCCACAGGAAAGAAGCACTGGAACTGTTGAGCATCTCACCGAGCACTTCCTTCACACACACACACCCTGTTTATTTGTGGGATTACGAGCGGACCTCTCACATTTGAACTGAGCACAGCTGCTCTTGATACACACACACAGAATAACCGCAGAGATGATGTCACTCTTCATCGCTTACAACCTACACCAAACAGCTCACCAACATCCTCCTGATCACCCGACAACAGCCCATATTTCGAATCAAGGGCAGTCAATCTATGCTGTGTCCTTATATTGTTCAGCTATTTTTTAATGTTGCTCTTTCAAACATTTTCTTTCACTGTATACTACACTTTCACCCATAATGCATTCTGAATTACAATAGTTTAAACAGAAATAAATTTGCTAAAGGTTAATCACTCTCAGGCCATCCACAATGTAGGTGAGTTTGTTTCTTCATCAGAACAGATTTGGAGAAATGTAGCAGTACATCACTTGCTCACCAATGGATGCTCTGCAGTGAATGGGTGCCGTCAGAATGTCAAAACAGTCAAAACAGCTGATAAAAACATTACAATAATCCACAAATCATCCACAAGACAGTCCATCAGTTAACATCTTTAAAAGTGAAAAGCTGTTTCATTAAGACATTTTTAACTTCAAAATGACTAAAATTCAAGACCTCTATCCACAATATTGCTTTTTCCAGTGGCAAAGTTACTCAAATCAGGAGAGAAATATGCACAGATCAAGCATACAAATGCAAACAGTCCAAAACATTTCTAAACAAATAGACAATAGGACAACAAGTCTTTTTCACTGGATGAAGCATTATTATGGACTATGAACTCATATTTTGGCCAGAAACAGCAGTTAATGATGAATTAGTTTCTTCCAAACACACAGCTTTTTGCTTTACAATATGTTAATTTATGAGGTGGAGGGATGTGGATGACTTATGAATTACTGTGATGTTTTTATCAGCAGTTTGAACTCTCATTCTGACGGCACCCATTCACTGCAGAGGACCCACTGGTGAACAAGTGACGGAATTACACAATTCTCCAAATCTGTGTTGATGAAGAAACAAGTCATTTTTATAACACTTTTAATAACAAAATTATGAGAAATTAATACTTTTATTTAACAAGGATGCATTAAACTGGTCAAAAGTAACAGTAAAAATATGTATAATGTTGTAAAAGATCTCTATTTCAAATAAGTACTATTCTTTTTAACGTTCTATTAAAGAAGTATTGTATCAGTATCAAAAAAATAGAACAAATGCTTTAAAATTAATAATAAAGAGCCTTTTTTGAAGAGCAAATCAGTATATTAGAATGATTGTGTGACACTGAAGACTGTAGTATTAATGTTGAAAATTTAGCTTTAATCAAAAAAATATATATTTAAACAGAAAACAGTATTTTTGCTGAATTAAATGCAGTCTTTGTGAGCATTAGACGTTTCCAAAAACATTAAGAATGAATAGGGGAACAAGTCAGTGGTTTATTGGTAGTAATGCATTATGAGCCATGGAGTAGGAGGGTCGAAAAAGGGCCTTGTCAAAGTGTGACAGGTTTCAGGAGGTTGACACCTCTGAGGCAGGATGAGAGGAGAGGCCGGGTGACACAACAGATTAGTGCTAACGCTCGTCACCTGCTTCACACCCGCCGCACCAACCGCTGTTCTTCCTCCTCTCAGCACGACACCTGAAAACTCCTTCTCCATTCCTCACTCTTTTTTTCTCAGCTTCTCTGTACTTCACACTACCCACAATACATTCATTTGCTCTTGTTTGTCTCTCTTGCAGAGCTGTATGTTAGACTCTGCCACTAAACTCATTGTTGAAATTCAAAATTTAAAGTCATCAGTAAGGTTCTTCAGACTTGGGATGCACTGATATCAAATTTCAACTCATTAGCTTGTAAATAATTATAACAGAAATAATCAGATATATCATCAACTGAGAAGATTAAGTAACCATATTCTTGTTTTTTTTATTACCTTTCATGCAGTGTGTAACAGGTCTAAGTAAATGAAAACATCCAGCAAAGTTTTAAATCGGAAAGTGCACTGTGTATTAGTGTCACGAAAAAGAGGGGTTTGGAAAAATGAATCGTTAAGGTAAAAATAAATACTTTTTATAAGACAATGAAAGGATTTTTGGACCTTACATACATTTCAACCTGTTGTTGGTGACTAAAATATGAACCTTTCATTACTTTATCATAAAGAACATCCATGCCAAAGCCAATAAAATCACTTTAGTCAAATACCTTGCAGATCAAGCTCTGAATGAATAAACAGCAACATAGTTAAGCAGGTGCTTTTCTGAGAACAAAACATTACTTTAAGACCAGCAATACATTAATATGCACACAAATGTACAGATGAAGCTATACACAGAAACGCAAAATAAACAACAATGCGCATTAGCAAAGGCCCCATCGCGCACATCACAGTCTGTTTGCATTGTACTGTTGCCCTGTTGTTTATTTAGTTTAATTAGATCCAGAAACTCTTAGTGAATTAATGAAAGAATCCCGTTTAGCTCCAAGCTGCCTGTGGTTTAAGCATTTCCTAAATAAACTGATGTAATATTTGCCATTTTCATTTTTCAGACTAATTTGACACACATTTCAGGTCCTCATAAACAATGGTTTGCAGTTATTACTTAGCCTCAAAGTAATGGCCTGTCATTTGGCCCATTAACAAGTGCTAACGTCCTGTGATGCATTATGGGGTTCTGTGTACAAAGAGATCCTGTTTACACACACACATGAAAGAATACATACAAATACACACACGCTCTGCTAAAAAATGTCACTCAGCCTTTGTTATAGTTTTTTTTCCCCCAAACGAACGATATTTTTTGTGTTTTGGTGCTGATTGTATAACAAAGGTTCTCTTTGTGGAGGTTCTCAAAGAGAAATGAAGTGCAGATCTCTGGGTTTGGTTTGGCATCAGTTCAAGGAGGCAGGCATCTGAGCACAAACAGTGCTACTAATACATCCGTTATCTCTGGCTCTCTGCTCCTCTCAGCTGTGAAGAGTCGAAGAGTTATGTATGAGAGTGTGTGTGTTTATTTTTTGAAATGCCTGTGATTGGTTATCGGGTCACTGGCTGGGTTTTAGCCGTCTTCTCTGTTGAGTGAGTCTTAAGTCTGCAAGTAGTGTTTGGAAACTGAAGGAGCCCATGCCAAATATCCCATTTCTATGTATTGCTAAGGTAAATTTTGTGCATTTGCAGCATTCTTTGCTCAATTTATAAAATTCTAATATATATATATATATATATATATTTTTTTTTTTACAGTTTAAAAAATATTCAAATGAATAATTATGAAACCAAACATATGGAAGCTCATTTTGCACCACATAAAAAAAATGCTTTGGCTAATAATTCTAAGATAAACACTCTCAGAAATAAAGGTGCAAAAGCTGTCACTGGGGCGGTACCTTTTCAAAACGTACACTTTTGTACTGATTAGGTTTAAATTTGTACACTTTAAGTACTAATATGTACCTTTAAGGTACCAAAATGGACTCTTTGGGTACAAACATGTACCTTTTAAAAAGATACTGCCCCAGTGACAGCTTTGTACCTTTATTTCTGAGAGTGAAGAGTATAAATGGTGAGCTAAATAAGTACGAGATAATTAAGAAAAATATATTTAAAAAAAAAAAGCAAAAAGAAAAAAAATTAGATCATACTCATGAAACCATAAATATTATGGTTTTAAAAAATCTAAATTATGGGATGCTATGTCATAATTCAATTTTGAGATAAAAAAAACACAAGTCAGACTTATGAAACAAGTTACATTTATGATAAAAAGTCTAAATTATGACAAATAACAATTAAAAGTAATAATTAACAATTAACAAGTAACAATTTTGACAAAAAGTCAAATACATGAAAAATATTACAAGTTGAATTGTTATGAGACAAACAAATTTCAACATTTTGTCATAATTATGGCTTTCTATGTCAGGAAATTTGATTGATTAATTATGGCATGATTGTAATTTTTTAAATTATTATTATTTTTTTTAAATCTCATAATTATGTATCTCATAATTTTGGCTTTTTAGCTAATAATTATAAACCAAAAGCATTCTTGTTTTTGTGTTAATGGCCTTCCAAGTAATTAATTTAAAAATGACCAGTATTATGATTTACCCAAGCATGACGTAGCTACTTCAATACAAATTACAGAATATACAAAAAAATACAAATACAAAATACAAAAAACTTCAATACAATATATATATATATATATATATATATATACATAAGCAGTTACAAGACAATGTTTAGTTTGTTTGATTTCTATTTTATTAAACATATGTCTGTATTCTAGTATTCTATTATATTTTATTATTTTAACTTTGCAATGAAATGAGGGTGAGAGAATAATGAATTTCACAACTGTCATCAATGCACTGATATTCCTCTTGGTTGTTCTCCACATTCTTCCTCTCGTTTTTTTTTTATATTGTGTCGATTGGACTAAAGAAAACAGCTGAGGAATCTTTTGTTGTGCTTTTTCTGATATTTCCCAGCACAGCGAGATCTGCTGCCTGCTTTTCTGTAACAATGTTACACAACGTTGATGCTCTGGAGCTTTGTGAGGGGTAAGAAAAAACTGCACTCGGACCAACAACAAACAGGCAGGTCCTGGCTGATTTTTTAATCACAAAGAGAAAAGAAAAGAGGAAAAGCAACAAAAGTGACAAAACAAAAGCAAAATGTAATCCATTCAATAGAAAGCAGCGATTATGATCCTCAAGTGGTAGAAAAGTAACACTTTGGTTACACAAGACAACATGTCAAGGCAAGAGTACTAATCAAACTCAACAAGAGGAAACAAATTCTGTCAAAAACTTCCCTTTTATTTGGTGCCAAGCAGGCCGATGGGAAAAAAATTCTCCTAATAAGAGCTAATCTTCCTCTCACTCACTCTCTATTGTTTGTTACACTTCCAAGACTTGTCCATCTGCACCAGTCACATCAACAACCAGCAAACACAAGCTAAGCACAGAAGAAACTGACAAGTCTAGACCTACAGTTTGTATGCTTAGAAAAGAGTGCTGCATATTAAACTGTGTGTGTGTGTGTGTGTGAGGAAACAAGGACAGAAGGAGGTGGGGGGTAAGAGTGTGTGTGTGTGTTTGGACTTTGAGCAGATAAAGTTCCCCGCACAGCTGCTTTGGCCAGCAGATGCACAGAAACATCTGTATTAACCTCTGGCAGTGTCCCAAGGGCAGCCCGCTGAGAGCAGGAATGCTAGGAAGGCCCGTCCATAGACACAGAGACAAAGAAACAACAGAAAGACACGCAAAAGAGGCACAAAGAAGAAATTAATTAGAAAGAAAGACACTCTGCTTGATATTTTAGCAGTTAGCCACAACAGCTATACCATAATCGACCATCTCACACAGCACTTTAATCATTTCTCTGAACGTTTATGAGCACACTGTGAGCCAGCTGACCGGTGAAGACTGGACGGGATGTATCCGACTGGCCTGATATAACAGTGATGCATTTTACAGTTGTGTCTGGCGTGCTTGGGTTAACAACATTTATAAAAATGGAAAATCAAATATAAATGGTCCCAAATGATTCTGTTCTGAAAGTGTCCTACATTTCAGTGTCAGTGTTTGTCTCGACACACTGGCAAATACTGAACTAAATATGGATCTGTAAGCCTTCAATCTTTACTTATTGACACACAACTGATTCAAACATGCAACCCTTCCCTTTTGATAAACAGATAAACACTTTAACATACTTAACATACAAAAAAAGAGTATTTATGGAAATAATGTGATTTAAAATACAGAATATAAGGTTTTCAGACACTTAAAGTTCACCCAAAAATGAAAATTCTGTCATTGATTAATCACCCTCGTGTCATCCATTCGCAAATATCATCTTCAGAAGAGAAATTAAGATATTTCTGATGAAATCTGAGAGCTTTCTAACCCTGCATAGACAGCAACACAACTGACATGTTCAAGGCCCAAAAAGGTATTAAGAACATCAGTAAAAAGTTCATGTGTACTGATATGAAGCCACAAAAATACTTTTTGTGTGCAAAGAAAACAAACATAAAGACATAAAAAAAACCTTCTTTTAAGATTGGATACAAGACCAGATGTTAAACTGAAGGAAAAAAACTGTAAATGAAACTTCTGTCATCATTTACTCACCCTCATGATGTCCCAAACCTGCATGACTTTCTTTTTTCTTGGACACAAAACAAAACACACAAAAAAAAGCACAAAAAGCACCATAAAAGAAATACAACAAATCATTCTGTGAAAAAGAGAAGCTCGGACATTCTGTGAGTGAGACTCCAACTCGTGACATCTCTCTATGCCACATCACTTTAGGACTAAGGCCTCTACTGGACTGAAAACCTACAATCCCTCCTGAATGGGGCGAAATAGTCCAGGACAAATGATACAAGTTTAGTCCACCAAAATGCAAACGCACCGTATAAAAACAGCAAAACAATGGTGTGATGTGTTCGCTTGTGAGTGTGCATTGAGTCAGACGCCTTTAATGACAACGCATTGCTAATCCTAACTAATTTACCTATTACATCATGCTTCCCCAACTAAGCTCCTTATTACCTAGCTGCTATAAAACATTACTGACTTCCAGCCATGAGCCTGAGTGTCCAAAGAGATCTGTGTGTGTGTGGAAAATGTCCATGTGGATTACCCATTGTTGTAGTGAGACTCCAGAGAGTTTGTGCACTAACAAGAGCCTCACTGATATATATATATATATATATATATATATATATATATATATATATATTTATATGCACAAACACAAGACGTGTCTGCTTTCAGCAAACCTCAGGAGACAGCAGCTCTGGCAGACTCACAACAAAAAGTTAAAGGGACAGTTCACCCAAAAAAGAGGACTGATATGTAGTAGAATGTCCTGACTGCTAATTTATTCAAATGTGCATATAATTAATTCTTACAATGACTACAATACATCTCATTTGTGTGAGTGTGTAGGTGTTATTAATAAGTGTCTTGAAATCAATGAAGAAAAAGCCTAACAAAAAGAATAAAACAAAACATGGTTAAGTAGTTATTAAGTAATAATATTTTTGTTATACCAAACTAATAATGATAATAATAATAATAATGATCGAGGCCGAAGTCAATATGTTTCTTCAAATATAAGAATTTTTATTTTCAAACTGTTTAAATTGTAAAATATCATGTGGTGTGTCTAAATAAATAAATAAAAACAAATAATAATAATAATAACAATAACAACACAATTTTTAACATCCTGATTCACTAATTATTTTAAACATCATTTGAAACCATGAAAAAAAAACTATTTTATAGAGATGACCTTTATTCATGTAGACCTTCTTAAAATAACAAAAGAAAAAAGGTTATTTTTATGTTTAGGTTGTATAAATATCATGTGGTGCAACTCCTCAACAATTTGTGAATTATTTATTATATTTGTTAAAAAAAATGTTCAGAACATTAAAAAAATAATAATATGATAATAATAATAATAAGAAGAAAAATAATTATATTAAAATTAACAAAAACATATTCATGGTGTGGGGAAATACTTTTTAAATTTTTTTTACTTGATCATACCATATGATGTTTTCTTGAAAATAATAGTTTTTAAATTATATTTTTGTGTTCCGTATCGTGGCGATAAGTAGATGATAATTTTCATTATTAGCTGACATATACTTTTAATTGCATTATGCACTTGTTGTTTTTAAAAGACACCTAATATTCAGTAATATTATTATAATATAGGACACAACTGCTATTAAAGCTGTTATTTTCTTATGACTTTGAATCCGCTATGAAACATCATCATAAAGCGCTATAACAATAAATGTGACTTGACTATTTCTTAATCACCATTGTCTGTTTCCTCTAAACATCTGTGAAGTATTAATGGTAACACACACAAGGTCATTCACCTTAATTCGGATGTGTGTCTCATGATGCCAGGAGCGCCGTTTACTTTTTATGAATCCTTCAGAGACCGTGACGTAAACGTGACCTATTACAAGAACAGGAATCAATTAAAGGCGTAATAACTAAGAAGCCCCACAAACGTGCGGTATTTAGTCTCTCATCTATCTATCTATCAGAGATTCCACTCACATGCTAGCCAGAGGATCGCATGAGAGCGAGCTGTGACTAATGCTCTCAATAGCGCATTAGCGAGGCTGAGAGACGGAAAACAGACCCATAAAAAAATTGATGGGGTAATGACGTCTCTTTCTCGTGGCAGGTAGCAGACAGGCCATTTCCTCAGCCCACGGGACTCTCAGCACGGTGTGTGGAAAGTGTTGGGGTGCGCTTGAGCTCACGGCGGGGGTCAGGTCAGGTCAAACGCATTTCACTCCACTCCGTCTTACTCTCAGACTGCTGGAAGTGCTCACAGAGACCAGATCCTGTCAGATCATCAGGACTAATTCCTGCTGCAAGTCTGCTGTGGACTGAACTGTTCAAATGCACCTGGATTCAGAGTCAGCGTAGGTCGAAGCTAATTCCTAGCTCTGTCCCAAAACCTGGACAGACACACAACCGAATTTAAGGACGTCCCTATATACTTCAATGTATCTGAAATACATTTATTTCATGCTTAGTATATTACAAATACATTTCTATACAGTTTAGTATACTAAACTGGGATCCTTCAAGTCTAACTAATGTTGTACTTAATGCACTTTATTTGTACAGAAGTAGTGCTGAAACCCAATTGAAGACATGCTTAGTATTTTTGATTGTGCTAAAGTGGAACTATTGCAAGTATACTTTAGATATTTTGCATTTAAAGGGCAATATTACACAATTCTTATTAAAAAAAGTGATTAAACACGCATTTTAGGCTTATTAATAAGAAATATGCATTGTGCACAAGTAATACTTCCAAGTTTAATTAAAATTTTTAGATAATTTACAATTATCTTTTAGTAAATATGTTTATAGACTCTAACTATACTAAGTATGAATTGAAAGTATTTTAAATATATTTCTTTTTACTAGGGGTTTTAGGCAACATAATTGTGATGCCTTGCAAGATGCATAACTTTAATAACATTAATTAATTGTATTGTGACCAAACATGATTTATTTGATAGAGAAATTTAGTGTGAAAATGGTTAAAAATGCACTATTTAGCCAATATTTATTCATTCATGAATGTTTAAAGCAATGAACATGATCAGACACTTTGGTGAACAACTTCTTAATGTGATATGACTGTAGTTGATAACTCTAGTACTCTATTTTTTAAAGAAAATGATCTTTAAAACACTGAAAAAACATTGTGTGTGTGTATACATACAGTATATGTATATATACATACATACACTACCGTTCAAAAATTTGGGATCAGTAAGATATTTAATGGTTTTTAAAGATGTTTCTTATGCCCATCAAGGCTGCATTTATTAGATTAAAAATCCAGAAAAAAAACTGTAATATTGTGAAATATTATTTCAATTTAAAAT
>JAUMHE010000080.1:3992693-4013984 GCA_032359235.1 Enteromius mattozi
AAGAAACATCTTTAAAAACCATTAAATATCTTACTGTTCTAAAACTTTTGAACGGTAGTGTATATATATATATATATCATCCTGGACCACAAAACCAGTCATAAGTGTCAATTTTTCAAAATTGAGATTTTTAGATCATCTGAAAGCTGAATAAATAAGCTTTCGATTGATGTTTATGATGTTTAAGCCTTGAATCAGAAATGTGTTTTTCTTCCAGCAAATGAGACAAAACTTTGGAAACATTTTCTGACCAGTGCCAAGTGCCTTACAGTTGTTCTGTGCACTGATATGTGGATTTTTGGCACAATGGAGGCTTGTATTACAGAATTTTTTTTAAATGATTCACATTAAAGTTACGTCACTGCTGCACAAAATGAATGAGAGCTTTTAAAGGGTTTCACTCACTTACCCTCGTGAGGTTGCAAACCTGTATGACTTTTTTCATTCTATGAAACATGAAAGAAGAGCTTTTGAAGAACATTGGAAATCACAACAGATTGTTATTATTATTTTAAAGACAGTATGATTATGCTCTCTGCTGTATTTTCTGTTACATTCCTCAGCAATGTGTAGACATTGTATCTGCTGCGAAATTCATTCTGATAGTGGAGAAGGATGCAACTTTCCAGAGACTACTGGATGATGACTTTTGCACCAGACTTTCCCCCTGCATCATCATAACTGTTAGTGTCTTTGTTGGATCAGTGCTACTGTGTGTTCTCGAGGCCTGAATCTTTGTTCTTGTGAATCCATCAGGGTAAAGGGGTGCCTGATGTCAACAGCAGACTGATGGTGAGGAAGCTGTGGGACACGCTACATGTCCCTGTCTTTGCTCTTGTGGATGCAGATCCTCACGGTACAAACACACACAGGGGCTGTGATGATTATTAAAGGAATAGTTTACCCAAAAATGAAGGCTATATAAGATGTAGATAGTTTGTTTCTTCACCAGAACAGATTTGGAGAAATTTACCATTATATCACTTGATCATCAATGGATTTTCTGTAGTGAATGGGTGCCGTCAGAATGAGAGTCCAAACAGCTGCTAAAAACATCATAAGTAATCCACACCACTTCAGTCCATTTTTAACTTCAAACTGCTGGTTCATGTAATTGTGTTCTCTATCCATAATATTGGTTTCTCCAGTGAAAAGTTATCTGAATCAGGAGAAAAAATATGCACTGTTCCAACCCTTGTGTCAGATTTTGATATCAAAGGACAACAGGGGATAAACTTTTTCATTGGAGGAAGCAAATATTTTAATCAGTTTGAAATTAAAAACATCTTAATATTTTTTTTTTCTTTTTCACGATCATGCACTTTTTTACTTCACAAGATGTTAACTGATGGACTGGAGTGGTGTAGATTACTTGTGGATTATTGTGATGTTTTTATCAACTGTTTGGACTTTCATTGTGACGGCACCCATTCACTGCAGAGGACCTTTTGATGAATAAGTGATGTAATCATACATTTGTCCAAATCTGTTCTGATGAAGAAACAATCTCATGTACGGCTGGTATGACCTGAGAGTGAGCACATTTTGAGCAAATTTTCATGAGTGAACTACGTGCTTACTAGGTCAAGCAAACTACCTCTCAAGGTCTCAGTGAAAAGTCTTGAAGTATTCAGTGTTAAGGTCACTTCACAAACATCATGTTCCCTGCAAAATGTCATTTATACTCATTAAAGTGAAAGAACTATGAACACACATGCACTTAATGCAAAGACAACAAACACAGGCGCACTGATTGTTTCTTTGAGAACAACCAGCCCTGCCCTGATTTTCATTTGTGGCAAGTCCAGTAAGTTTAGCATGAGCGTTGAGGCCCCTGCTATTTCTGACACTGTCATTATCAATGACTCCAGTGCTCTCTGTGCATGTGTAATGCTTTACTTTGTTCTAGGGTGAGTTAAGCTGTCCCAAAGGATAATTGCAAGGGTATGGTGGTGATTGCAGAATCAGTCTCTCTCTCTCTTTTTTTTTTCCCCAGGCATCGAGATCATGTGCATCTACAAGTACGGCTCACGGGTAAGTCCTGTTTCCTGCTATTTCTGTGCAATTTCCAGTGAGGCTTGTGCATTGCGGTGACGTGTAATTATTCTTTCTCTTTGTGGCAAGACAAAAAAGAGGAAGCACTCATTCATGAACTTAAAATTTACCCTGTGGAAAAAGTAAAGCGTTTCTACATGTGTGCAACACATCTGCAGAGTATGTGGCAACGGTTTGGCTGTTTAACTCGCTTTCACATACAGAATCCTGCACTGTAAAAATCATTTTCTTAATCAATGTTTTTGTCATTTTCCAATAAAATTATCTAAGCATCCTAAAACATATTAAAAATAAATATATTTATATATATGTTTTATTGTATACTTTTAAATGTATTAATTTTTATATTAAAAATAAAAAATATTATGTATTGTTTAAGGAAAATTTTATGTTTTATGTAAACAAACTAGATATTTTATCATGAATACAGTTCTGTATTAAAATCTGTATTATTGTAAAATATTAGAATTTTGAAATATTTTCTATGTTTTGTCACATGATCCTTCAGAAATCATTATTATATATCTGATTATTATCAAAGATAGAAAACTCATGCAGCTTAATATTTTTTAAACCAATTTGACTTTTCAATTGTTTTTTTTTGTTGTTGTTGACTAGAAAGTTCAAAAGATTTAATTAATTTAATATTGACTGAATAAATGCATTAATTAAAAATCTAACTGACTTTACTACTATTTTAAAACAGTAGGGATTTTTTTTTTGTTGCTAAATTTAGAGAGAGATTTATATTCAAAACAAGAAAGAACTAAACTTAACTAAACTAAAAAGCTAATAATTTTGCATCTCAATAAACTACTAATTCACTGCTTATTAATAGTTAAGTTACTAAGTTTAGGTGTTGTGTAGGGTTAGGGATGTAGAATATGTGCTTTATAATTACTAATAAACAGCCAATATATGTTATTAACGTGCATGGTATTAAGCAACACAAAAAAATCACAGTCATACTTTATTACCATTTTCGAAACTATAGCAATGTGATAATGTTGAAGGTGTATGAGTAAATTTGGGTTTGACTAATTAGCTTTACTTAGTTTTGAATTTTTCAATACTCAACTGCTTTAGTAAATCATTTAAGCTCATTTAATGTCCGCAATGAAGTCTGTCCAGCTTTACGAACTCTGTCGTTTGTCCTCAGGCAATGGCCTTCGAGGCCCACAGTCTGACTGTCCCCAGTGTGCTGTGGTTGGGCCTCCTGCCTTCAGACATCCAGAGGTTTGGGAAAGTCAACTCATTACTCTGCTTTGTGGTTGGTGATTGAGGCTGGGCTTGCTCTGGTTTCCGTTTTCTGGGTTTTTTTGTTTTGGTTTTTGTTGCTGTTGCTGTTTTTTATTTCCTTCCTCTTGAAGGCTATTTTTAAGTGGATGTGTCAACTGTCATGGACCTCAGAAATCAAAACCTCTTTTTAGAAATACTCAGTAGAAAGACGTGTTAGTTGCAGTTGTTGGCACATGCTATGTTCAACACTGGCCGCTTTACAAAGTACACTCTCTAGTTTCTCTTTCATCTCTTTTGCACTTTTAAAAGAACAGGCGTGGGTAATTAATGCCACTTTACCAAAAAATTGTTATTCCAGTTTGCAATCCGGATTCCGCAGACTACCGCAGTCTGGCATAGTCTATACAACATCTATATTTACTAAATCAGCTCTTTCAAATTCTGTTCACTTAATTTAATGTAAGCCCAATTACCACTTCTTTTAATGATTTTACGGTCATCATTTGATGCAAAACTGCTGCCGTGATTCATAGAAAATTTACATTTACAAGTAAAATTCTGTTTTCCACAAACACATCATTACTTTAGCCAAACAGTACTTGATAAATCTATAAGCCTCATTTTTATTAGAAAATGCAGTAAAAAGAAGGACATACAATCTGGATTGTGATCGGATTGCAGTTTTTGTACTCAAATGCACAAGTGGCCAGCTGTTTGGTGAATTCAGCATGCATTCAAATAAGCACTGGACACATCCTCAGGTATTTTCGTTCTGATTCCGACAGCATCAGCACATTCATGCTGCCAGCTTCCTGCTCCACCTCATCCCAGAAACACAACTGGACTGAGATCCTGCATGTGTTGTGTACATCATATGTTCGTAATACACTGATAAAAAACAGAATTTGTAGAACAAATACACATTAAATTTAAACCAGTTGTGTTGGCCAAATACTGCACTGCAAAAAATGGCTTATCTTGCTGAGTATTTTTGTCTTGTTTTAAGTCAGAATATCTAAAAATTCTTAAATCAAGATGCTACTAGATAAGCAATGACTTAAGATATTTACTCTTTTTTCCAGGTGACAAAAATCTAAATTAAGTGCATTTTGCTTAAAACAAGATAAATGAACAGAACTGATTCTGGCCCGGTCTTAGCACAAAATGCTATTGTAAAGTGAGCACATTTTAAGATTTGTGCTTTCTAAAATGTGAAAATGTCAGTAGTTTCTCAGATGTGGGAACCAGCACATGGTGTATCCGAGTTCACACGCCTTCCCAATTTTGATGTTTTGTTCAACATCTGCGACACTTTAGGATCGCGTCTGAATGTTTAAAGGAATGATGACCACAAAAACTAATTTTGATTAGTCCCATTCTTTATAAGAAGAATAGTGAAGCCTATCATTTTATAAAAATGCATATTATACGATTAAAACGTGCTTTGTTTGAGGTTGTTAAGTTGTTAATAATGTCAACTTAAATGTTTGACTTCAAAAGAAATTGTAAATAATTATGTTTTAATGATATTTGGTTGTGCTTTAAAGAAGTGCACTTGTTTTGATGTGTTACAAAATCACATGTGAAGTACTTGATTATAGTTTCCACTTGATTATAGTACAGATGTGTAATTATATGTAAATACATAAAAGTTTCATTACCATAAATGCTTGTAAGTACATTCAGCCGTACACTTATATTTCAAAGTCAATAGAAATAATTATGAAATTGCATATTAAGATGCGAGAGTCCTACTTAAGTGAGTCAAAAGCATTCTAGAGTTCAGCAAACTGCATTTAATTTCAATTTAAACTATAATACATTTGTATTTAATTGCAGTTAAGTGTCTAAAAACTTACATTCAGTTCCAATATAAAGGGATAGTTAATCCAAAAATGTAAATTCTATCATAACATACCCTCAGGTTGTTCGAAACAGTTGTGTTTTATAGTATCAGCTTACTTAACACTTACCATGTGTTAAACCTAGAATTAACCCCTGCATTAGTTCCAGTCACATGTTTTTCTATTTGGCTCTGCCTACCTTTATTAATTCTAGTACTATATAAATTGGCCAGTGAGTCTATGTAGTCTAAGTGTAAATTGCTTAGATCATGTTGGTGTGTATATTATTATGAATGCACAAGCTCTCATGGTGTCTGGTTATGCATATGGCTGTCACAGGTACAGAGTCCCAGAGGAAACGCTTATTCCATTTTCTAAAGCAGATGAGAGCAAAATCAACAGCTTGAGGTACAGAGAGTACATCACCTGCCAACCTGCCTGGGAGAGAGAGGTGCCTCGTGCCATGCTTGTCATTTTTAAAGATAAGATGTTTTCTCTGAGAATGTGGCAGTAGTGTGTTGGCGGGTCCCAAGAAAGTGTGTGAGGTAATCTGTGTGTCTGTGTGACTTCTCAGATAGAAACAATGCAGAGACTGAAGCAGAAAGCTGAGATACAGTCCCTGGCTTCCATCGCCCCACATTTCCTCACTCGAGTCTACCTGCCAAATAAACTGCGCTATGGAGGCTGGATATGAGCGTCTGCTGCCCTCTGCTGGATTAGATATGCGTGTTCTGCATTGAATGTTTCAGTGTGTTTTTACTAAATGTTAGATGAGCTGTTATGTTAGATACCTGTCACCATAGACTGAGATGTGAGCTCAAATATGCCATAAATCATTTGAACCGTTGTGTTGAAACTGTTCTGGAATGTCACATATGTGCTTTGATTGTGAATATAATGTAGTGGAATAATAAACTAAATAAATGAACTCTTCCCTTTGCTCACTAACTTCCTTATGAAACAGACTAATTTATTTGTTTAAGTAATAAATTATTACATTTTGCAATAACTGGTACATGATATTAGTGCAAGGCAGTATTTACTGGAGGCATTGGCTTCACACTTTTTTTGTTGGTTTATTCATTTATATTTATTTTGTTATTTAATTTTTTGCTATTTTGTTTTGCAGGTAAATCAACATGGTACTTCAGGTGTTTGACAGTCCTGTGGATCATAATCTCATGAAGGTAGCCTAATGACTGTTGTTTAGCGCCAGGGGGCGGTGTTTACTCAGTTTTGTTCTCTTCAGAAAACATTTGACACCTTTGACCCCTTCTTAGGTTGTGAGGTTTAGGCAAATACTAATGACAGTCCTGAGTATATCATAGGCATATTTTTCCATTATAAAAGTTTTACGTTCAGGAAAAAGGTGGGTTGTTTTACCAACTATTTTCTAATTATAGCTTCTTTTTTTTTTTAGGTATGCTTTATACTCTTCTGTCCTTTTATTACTGTTGATACAGGTCATTTAATTGATTTTAGGACGCTGTCCTCCAGATGACATACCATGTGTATGGGAGCTTCCTCATTGTGGTCCTCCTTAGCCAAAGGTCTGATGAATAAAGAAACCGACACTTTGCATAAACAAGCTACAAAATCAAGCCTGCAACACTTAAAGGAATTCTTCAAAAGTCTTTTTTCCCTTTTCAGATCAAAAGGTCAGATGAATGTCCACCAAAACAATTCAAGTTAAATAGTATATAAACAACCCTAATTTAAGTGGTTTTGTTATTTTCCATTTATATTGAGTCCATATAATAACACTTTGTCTAGTGGAAAACCCCCTGCTGTTCAACTCGAATCAAAATCCACTGACATATTTGTAATTGACGCTTGTGGATATTTGTCTCCTGATTCAGATGAGATGACTTTTTCCTGGAGGAAGCATTATTATGAATTACAGACTTGTTTTTTTAGCTGAAAGCAACATTTTGCAGGTAAATATGTATTGATGGATGCATTTTTTATGAACACAGCTTTTCATTTCACAAGATGTTAACTGATGGACTGGAGTGGTGTGAATTACTTGTGGATTATTGTAATGTTTTTATCAGATGTTTGGACTCTGACGGCACCCATTCACTGCAGAGGATCCATTGGTGAGCAACTGATATAGTGCTACATTTCTCCAAATCTGATGAAGAAACAAACTTGGATGGTCTGAGGGTGAGTAAATTTTCAACAAATTTTCATTAAAAACTAGGGTGACAGAGTTGAAAATTTGACCCAAATGAAGCTCATTAATATATATATATATATATATATATTCTACAAAGAAAAGATAAATTCAGCTATAAAAACAATCATTTTGATAACATGGTGGAATGACTGAGATTGATGAATGCTGTACATGTTATCAAGGTTGATGCAAAATCTCCTTTGATAAAACAGCCATGGTGTTAGACCTAAACAGTACAGGTTTCACAGCTAGTATCTAAAACCGTCTAGTAAGTATTATGTAAATCTAATTACAGATTTGAATCTACACGCCAGAAGACTAGTAACAATTCAGCCAGGCCTCACATGATTTTTTCCAGTACTAAACAAGTCAACAGTTCTCTACAACCAGTGGAAAAATAAAATAAGAAGATCTTCTGAATTGGGGGTTAACGTCATTGGATAGAGACATTTGTCTGCAGACAAAGGGTCTTTCAGTTCCTTTCAGGTTTGAGAGGTGTGAACAACTGCAGGTCACAGTCTTTGAGGCTGGAGAGGGTGTGAGGTCTCCATCACTGCTCAACACCAAAGCCTTAATACTTAGCAAAGACGTGCCAATAAAGTCAGTCCTGCGTCTCGCTCTTCTCAGTTATTCTCAGCAAATTTGCTGTCTTACTGTGTACTGGAAATACAACCTCTCAAGAAGTTTGACTTCTTGTGCTGTTCATCTTCAAGAGCACTGAGGTCAAACTCAACTGTAAGACACAATTGCTGAGGCAGAAGCGAGGAGCTGAATGTGGAGCCTGTCTGCGCCTCGCTGTGACTTGCACCATTGTTGCTGTGGCGTATTAGACTGATAGATGTGTTAGACACTGGCATTTGCCATTGTGGATGAAGTTTATTCTGATGTATAGAGGGGAAGAGATGGAAATGCACAGCAAAAGCTATGTTAAAGAGATAGTCCACCCAAAAATTTTAATTCTGTCATCATTTTACTCACTGCAAACCTGCAGGATTTTTTCTTTTTCTATCTTCTTTGTTCTTCACAGTATGGTGGTTACATACAGGTTCGGGATGACATGGAGGTGAATAAAATATGAAAAATATTTTAAAAAATTTTAAGTGAACAATCCTTTTCAGATTTAAAAGTAAATGTTGTTTATATTGAATCATTGGATTTCAGGTGGTTTTAATTCAAGATCCAGAGGTTGCATTTTAAATAAATGTCATAATTCCTATTGTTGAATTATTATTATTATTTTTATAACCAATGAATGTACATGGCTTTTCACTTTGTGAATTTTTTTTACTTACACATAGCCGTTTGTAAAAAATATTATACTTACGAGTAGAAATTTCCAGTAAACAAAAAAAAATGTTTATACGCGTTTATTTCACTTAACTCATATTTCATTTTATATATATATATATATATATATATATGTGTGTGTGTGTGTGTAATATGAAATAAAATTAATGAATGTTTCAATGGATGGATTAATGAAAAGAAAATATATAACTTTTTCATGTTAATAAAGCATCACTTATACAGTTCTACTTTTATAAAATTCCAATTGTTAACTAAAAATGTGTTACATGAAATAAAGCTGAATTCCAATATAAATTTAAATATTTAAGCTGAAATACAATAAAAAATATAAATGTTAAATTAAAAAAGAACTTACAAAAATTAGAAATGTGACCAGGTAGTTGAATTCAAATGAATGTAAGTTCTTAAACTTAAGTTAGTTAGTACATTATAGAACAAAAACTGACTTAAATAAATAAAATAAATATTAAAAAATACATATTTTTAAAAATAAAATGGTCAAAAGCACTTAAAGAATTGCTAAAACTGACACTTAAAATACAAACATAAAATATAATTCAATATATTAATAAGTACCATAATGCCATAATTTAGTGCCTAAATAAGACCAAAAAGGATCTGCATATATAATTTCATTATATGTATTCAGCATTGTTTTGTTTCTGTCAGAACAGACATGAAACCCTCTCACATCCCACCAGCTGAGAAAACATCTTCCTTCCATAAGAGTATTTGCATATATACAGATACCGAAGGCAACAATGTGACTGGGTAAAATGAACAACGGAAAAATGATGCTTCTGGCCTCTCATTTCTTTCCTTCCCACAACATCTTTAAACTTTTGTTCCTTTTTCTTTGATCGCCCTCCCTTTCAGACTTGCAGGCTGCAGGCGTGAGAAACGTTTCCCTCACTAGCCTTCAGACCAGAGCTGTAGTTCCTGTGAGCAGCGTGTCAGGGGTGTTAATGTTCCCACATAAGGCTGCACTGTAAATTTAAATGACAGTATGTGAGTGACTGACAGGCTGGTGTTGAGCTCTTTGATGCTGAACCCTTGATCAAGCATATGAAACGGTCTCCTAGCAGATGAAGAAATGTCCCGGGCACAAAAAAGCTCACAAAATCCGGGCCTATATATATATATATATATATATACATTTATGTACCTTCCAAAATCTGCATTTGTTTATCAACTGTAATGATTGTGTGTTGTTTCTCTGTGGATGTTGCAGATTTTCATCTCCTCCTGTGTTCACTTGCTGCTGGCGGGTCACTTCCTGAGATGCTACTGGACGGACCCCTGCTGCTGCCACCAGCCGGGCCAAAACTGCTACAGTACTGAGATTAGTGACACACCTATCATAGCCCAATAAACAGGACAGCCTTTGGCCTTTTTCAGATTATCCTAGGCAGCAGTTCCCCCTTGTGACAGTTTCAAAGTATACTCGCTCTAAGAAATAATTAGGCCTTTTTATTTCCACTAACTAACTTTGTAATGTAGATTTTCAGCCATACATAAATGTGGCAGGTAATATTTCTGCAATATTAACTATAAACAGAAAGAGTTTTGGATACACATTTGCGATATATGTATAATAATATGCAATAATATTATTGCAGTAACCAGGTTTATATATTCATCATCAGTAAATATGAAATTTCTTTACAACTTATAATTTTTTTAATTAAATAGCCATATTTTATCCATGTTCATACTTCTTTTTTTTTCACCGTTTTCAGATTTACACTGGTTCAAGCATTTTGAATAAATGTATTTAATATATAATTATTTAAATAAAATCAAATAGATGCAAATAGTTAATAAATGATGCCATGTTTTTAAACCTTTTCATTTATTTATGTCTGCTATAATGCATATTTAATATATGCATTTATTTTTTTAAATGGATGTAAATTTTATATGCAACTCAAATGACAAGATTTTCCATGAATAACTGCATATTACTGATGCATGATTTGTTTCAGTTTTTTTTTTGGTAAATATTTGTTAAATGTGCATTTAATTTATACCAGTGCTGTCAAATGATTAATAACATCCAAAATAAAAGTTTTTGTTTACATAATATATTTGTGTATACTGTGTATATGTATTATGTATATATAAAAACACACATGCATGCATTTCAGAAAATGTTAAATGTTTTGTAAATGCAGGTTAATATCTTTAAAATACATACTGCATGTTTGTGTATTTATATACATAATAAATATACACAGCACACACATTTATTACGTGAACAAAACTTTTGGATGCGATTAATGGCTTGACAGCACTAATTTATAGGCAAGCTTTTATATGCAAAACAAACAATCAGTGGAAGTGCTTCTACAAAATGTTAAAATCAGCAAAATAGTGCTTGAGTGAAAATATAATTGTACATAGTACAACACATTGACTTGCAGCCCTTACTAAAATTATAACCACAGTTATACACTACAAATAAACCCCAAATAACATGGTTACTAGTTAAATCATGGTAACCACAAATTAAATCATGGCATGGCATTTTGTTATAGAATTTTTTTGGTTATAATTTGGTTATAAAATAGTTACAATGTGGTTATACAAATAGTAGTCACTGCAATTTTATTATAATAAAACCATGTTTCATTGCGGCTAATATAGACTATGGGTTAAACCAATCTGTTGATAGCTGCAAAAACAAATATCAATGCTCTATTTTGTAAAATAAAATTAAAAAAAAGCGTCGAGAATACAGTAGTCTGCCATTAAAAGCACACGGAGGACTCAAAGGCAGTTTCTCCAGAACAAAGACAGGTGCAGTTTGGAAACAAGGTGAGGAGGCAGAGGAAGGGTCTGTGAGCGTCACAGAGAGGAGGGGTGTATTAGACGAGCATCGCATTGGATGGAGGCAGGAAGGTGTGAGCTGCTCCGACAGTTGCTGTAGCTGAGAGAGCTTCACCTGCCGCCAGTGTTTCTCCGATCATGGACTAGTGGAGTAGTTTGGCACATGACGGAGAGCAACGGGAACCACAAGCCAAAGGACTATCTACCTCGCTGCCTTCGCAACCATTGTAGAGTAGCTCAAGTGTAGGTCGCTATTTATGTTTATTTATATCTATTTATCACGCGCGCGTTTCGTTTCTACATTGCACTGAACTTCGCGCCCCGATGCTTTTACATAAGTTAGTGAATGGGACGTTGGAAACGATGTATCCCAGTATTCAGAAAGACACGACTCTCACCAAGATCTTCGTCGGCGGTCTGCCGTATCACACCACGGACGCGTCGCTGCGAAAATACTTCGAGACTTTCGGCGACATCGATGAAGCCGTGGTGATAACGGACCGGCAGACGGGGAAGTCCAGAGGATACGGCTTTGTGAGTAAACAAATATCGTGCATTAATTGCTGTTTTCATAGAAATCTCGAGCGCTTTTTAAATGATGGTGAAGAACAATAACGTTACTTTGTTTTGTTACTCTAGCTAAGTTACTCAGTTATTTGCGTAATGTTTAAGTAGTGCGTTAAATCAGACGTCTTTGTCATGATCACATAGGTTTTGAAAACCTAAATGATCTTACAAAGCATAACAAACGCGATAGCTATTGTGAACATGAGCGCGGTGTGAATGAAGTGTTCTTGAGAGTCGGTTCGTTTGAACGACCGCTTTGATCCGGTTAACAAAACTGTAGTGAACTATTTGTTCTCCGGTCAGGTGACTCACTGAACCGAGCATCGTCCGACCCGTAATGAGCTAAAGAACTGTAAGTCAATACTTTATTGACGAAAAGCTACTGCAGAAATGTTATAAATATATTTGTTATTTTGTATGATGGCATTTTATTAACGCGCATACAAAACAGAGCTGGTTTTAATATAATAGCAAAGGACCATGTTGATATATAAAAATGCATTTCTTTGAAGCGAACTGTTCAAAGGAATCGATTCGCAGGAAGTGCATCGAACTTCACTTGAAAGAATCGCTCGTGCGCGTGCTGCCTCCAGGTGACAATGCAATCGTCGCGTGCCGCTTTGTTACAGTTGTGAAGAACAAAAGCAAGTAGATGTACAGTAGAAACTCCTTTAATTTGGCTTTAAGCATATGCTGGTCACAAATGATGATCCGTATGCTTACTATGAGCCTTTTTAATAGGCCTAAATGTTTTTCAACGTAGTCCGATTTAGTGCTGAAGGATCTTACATGTAATCCTTAGATATTGCGAGCTTTTCAGAAGCACAATATGCTCTTACATCGCTTTGCTCCACAAGTGTGTGTGCCAGTGTGATGTTGAGAGTCACATGTGGGACCATAAGTGGATTATTTCTAAAAAAGCATGTCATCAATTATCTTCTTAGCCTCTTGGATGAAGTTTGAAAACAGGGTCTCGGATTTCTAGGAAGTGGCCCCTTTTAAATACTTCTTTCAAGCATTGCAAGTGGAAAGCGTGGTCCGGTCCAAGGGTTTATCTGCTGTGATATGCTGCAAGGCCAACCTCTGCTCACTTAATAAGGAGGTTATGAGGGGCCCAGAGGAACGGCCCTAATGAGTGTTCAGCCAAACACATCTGACTGTGTTTATAATATCAGATGAGTGGCTTTCCCTGTATTTTCATTATTTTGCTTTCACTGGACCTCTTTGTGTAGGCTATACAAGGAATTGTGTGATAACATGGTAAAGTGATGTTATCAAATGGTAATATCATGGTACTTTTATATATGAGCATTAAAAGACCACCATGGTACATATAAAATCACACAATATATTATGGAATAAATGCTGTAATAAAATAATGTATTAATTTAAATCAGCTTTAAAGTCTCCCGGGATGTTTATTTTATTTTAATTTAATTTATTTTAAATATATATTTATTATACATGTTTCTACTATGGAATAAAAAAGGAAATTGTGACCTTTTTTTATATCAGAAGTCTTTTTCTTGTAATTCTGATAAGAAAAATCTGAAATGTTGGATAAGCTGCATTAAGTTTACAAGTTTGTACTCGCAATTTTGAATTTTCTCAAAATTGTAAGAAAAAAGCCTAAAGGTTTTGATAAAATGGCAAATGCCTTTTTATTTTTTCATCCTGTGCTGAAAACAGGCTTCATAATATGTTAATGGTTCTAAATGAAAATAATTTTTCTAAAAGTTAAATATATTTTGACATTTTTTTCTTTTGGTTTTGGGATGAATATGACCTGCACGTGTTGACAGGTTTTTTGAGTTTCGCTCTTGTCGATATCTTTTCTCGCCTTGCGTCTGTGCTCGCTGGTACAGAACTGTAATGTGGTTTGCCTTCAAAAGCAGTTGGAAAGCACAGATAAGACCACACAGTTTCACTTCATGCTTTTTTTTTCACGTCATATGCCAAGGTGTAAACATGCACATTACCGAAGGAGGCGGTGGGGGTTCTGGGGGGTAGAGAAGGAAATAAAGAAACCGTACAAGAGTGTGACAAATTTAGTTGGCTTTGTCATAAATGATAGTCTTTAATATCCTGGCTGATACACTCCCTGTGTGGGAGGCCTTGTCTTAACAGCTGAATTCTGGAATAAGAAAAGGAGGGAGGGTTACCAGAAGAGTTCCCAGAAGATTACAACACAACCCTAATGTTTTCCCAACACGCTCACTGAGGCTTGTCGCCTCATTTACTAGCCTGGTTTTGTGACTACTGAGATAATAACATGGTTGCAGCTTTGTGTGTGTGAGTGTGCTTGTTCATGAGTCTGAGACGCTCTCCACACAAGGGCACTACAGAAACGAAGCGTACACTCTGGTGTTTACCTGACAGAAACCAGATCCCATGAATTCTCCTCCTAACCGCTCACTCTGCTACTGCTCTGGCTGTCTTTCTCGTTCCACCAGCCCTGAGGAGCACAGCTGCCACTGGGTCTCCACAGGGTGGGGCATTTCTGTGTGTGTGTGTGTGTGTAGCCATGAGCAGCTCAAACCTAATATTGCAGAGCACTTCAAAAACATTTGTCACAGAAAGCCGAGCTGTGAAAACAAGTCAGCAGCTGAGGCTGCTTAAGCTGTTCACAGAAATAACCATGAACCCCTACTACTTAAGCAAACTGGCATGGTATTAATGCCATGCCTGTATTTGTTAGATTAGTTTTATGATGTAACCCAATTAAAAGGGGTTAAAAAGATTGTTTTTGGCAACATAAACTGTATGAATAGATCAGCTGATAACGGCATTGTGCAAAATACTGGTAAATCATGTCTCGGTTTATTATTACCCCATTTTATGAAATCATTGCAAATAGGTTATACATTACTCTTACAACTTATATAATAACATGATATTTATCCGTGTATAATATCCATGAGCTGATTTAATTTGAGTGGGTTTATAAATTTGGGGAGAAAGGGCAAAGTAAGACATGGAAATTGGAAAGAAAAATAAACTATTATCATTCTTCCGTTGCAAATAAATAAATAAAATAAGAAATAAATGTATTTTTATTAAACAAGTTTATGTTTATTAGACAACTATATATAGATAGACAGAAATAGCAAGAGTCAGTGTCTCCTCAATATATTATATGAGAAAAAAACAAAACTATGCCAGTAATACAAAATATAACATTAAAACGTATGTAAATCACAAATTTTTCTGAAACACTCTTGTTTAACAGCGACACCAGCCGGTTAAAGTTACAGCGAGATTCAGTACTCTCTCGCCTCCCCTGAGCCCATTAAGTTTTAACAGACCCGCTAAAGCATGCAGTGAGTTTTGTGTGGGGTAACTGAGAATGAATGAGTGAAAGTCACTTGAGAGGAAGCAATGCATCAATCAATCACTTTTATTTATATAGCGCTTTTAACAATACAGATTGTAACAATCCGTCGTGATATGATTGGATATGACTGGTTTAAAAATGTATGTAAAATTCTCATACACTTAGATATAACCACTTGGTTACATTAAAATCAGACTTAAAATTGCATGAAAACATGATCTGTGGGAGTTTTTAATGAGTTTTTAGTGTCTGTGACCAATATTTACAGAGCTTTGATAGAATAAACAGATAGAAAACTATATTTAGAATATTTTTTTTGTCAGATAGTGTTTATTTAATGTTTATTTTAATAAATTTACATTTAATAAAAAAACTACTTTCACTTCAGAACACCACTGCACATTAGGGTTCTGCCGATAGACGACAGTATCGTGTATCGACGATAGTCAGAGATATCGATGATACCAGATGTCTTTGTCGATAGTCAAGACGATATTGGGCTCATTTTCCTATTAATGTATAAAACTATTATTATTATTGTTATTAAGCGGCCTATTATTATTGGGCTACCATTATCAAATTGCCCCGCTATTTCACTCAGCGTCACACATACATGCAAATGAGGCTCCTCCTCCTCATTGGAAATGTTTTAAAAACGGACTATAAAATTAAACAAAATTGAACTGCAGAATGGTAAGCCTTTATTTACAAATTATTAGTGCTAAAAGAGACATCTTTAACAGCTACGAATGAACATGAAACAACATCGTCACAAGCATTTCGTTTTCTTTTACAGCACATTAACTAAAAAACATGGTTGCTTGTTCTTCATCCTCATTATAATTTAAAAAAATGCAGTTAATAAGTTATCAGTCTAAAACGGGCCTCGTCGTGGGACGCGCGGTCCGGAGCACTGTGACTTATGTACAGTAGCTATCTGTTTAATTTAACTTTACTCCAAAAACATAAACTTCAGCTATCTGAAAGTACTTTTATCTTTAATGTGTTCGTTTATGTCCAATATTTAGTGTTAAACTGTTGGTCTTTAAAATAAATCTACTTTTGATTTTCACCTTGTCTGATTTTAGACTGATAACTTCTGAGGATGCGCCAAATAACAATGACTGATGTAACCGAATATATGAACTAGCTGTTTTAAATATTTTTAGATTTAACATGTCAGTTTTTCAATATGTTTGAAAGTACAGCATTTTGGTTATTGGTGCATCCAGGCGCTCTCTCTCTCTCTCGTGTATCGGCGATCTCACAGGTTGGAGATATGATGATATGAAAAATTACCATATTGCACAACCCTACTGCACATACAAGTATTATATATATATATATATATATATATATACATACATGCATATATATGAAAACCCGAAATCTAAAAGAAACTTCCGGTAGAGCAAAGCATGCAGAAGAAATTGTATATTGCTTTATTAAACATGATGACATGATGAAACTCTGATAAGCTCTTACTGGTTTCGCATGTGAAGGAGGTGTTTCTTTAAGAAAAAATTGTTCTAAAAAGCAAGAAGTTTTTCCTTCCTTTTAAAAAGTTGTGCGTGCAAACGGCAGTGTTGTCAAAATCATCCTGTTTACACAAATCCGAGAAAATGACAAAAAAATGCTGTATTTTCACACCAGGCCAGTAGGTGGCGACATACAAAGAAATACTATATTACCTTTTAGACTGAACATGTTTTTTCACAACACGTTTTTACAAACTCACACTGAGAGGATAATATTGCTTTCAAAAACATGCACTTTGAAACGCTAACTTTTAAAAGTTAGCATTTTCAGGCTCCCAAATTGCTACCGTCGTGTAAATGAACAGCGAAAATGCATTATAAGCTTTCAGTTTTCATTTATAAACTCATTAATAACGTCATGTAAATGCCCCATAAGCTTATAATATGGTCATATAGAATTATAAAATATAATGCAAACAGTATGACGAAAAAGTGTGAAAAATGTATCTAACAAATCGCTCACACTCATTGACAATGTGTCTGTATCTCTCTCTTTTTTCTTCAGGTCACCATGATAGATAAAAGTGCAGCCGAGAGAGCTTGTAAAGATCCCAACCCTATTATTGATGGACGCAAAGCTAATGTCAACCTGGCGTACCTCGGGGCCAAACCACGCAGCCCACTGACAGGTAAATAGCTTTAAACATACTCGAAATAGGGTACTTATCTCTTACATCCTACAGTTATCTATTGTTCTGTCACTTTCAAAGGCGAAGTGTGTAATTCAAGCACTACAGAAATGCAGGAATAATGACTGTTTTCAAACAGGTTTTCTCACTATTCCCCCATCAGCCATTGGCCTGGCAAACAAATAAGTCTGTCCTCAGATAATGTTGCTACGTAGGGCTGATGGGGATGTTCAAACTAATGCGATTCATTCTGTTTATTCAGTTAATAAATTATACACTTCCTCATTTTTTGCCCTTATATGGTAGAGCGGTTGTTGCAGCTTTTTCTTATTGACAGTAACTCTCTCTGGATGCCACACACACTTGTTTTGAGGGGTTAAGCCTGTCGAGAAATTACTGCCATCCTACATTTGCATGTGTGCATGTGTGTGAATGCTCTGGCAGAAAGTGATATATGTTCAGTCTGCACGTCTTTGTGTTCGTTCCACCTCCAACTTTGCATTTCTGTGTGTTCTGTGGCTGATATGTCAGAAAGAGGAAGGGTGGAGGGAACCTAAAGCATGTACACCTGTCCTAACACACTGTATTCACTCAGGAAAAGAGGACAGTTTGGCCCCTGCTCTTGTTCTCGTCTAAACATGTTTGAAACGACAGTCCTGCATCACTCGTCTCTCTCCTCTGCCGTTATAGCCATCGTCACATGACTCACGCCTCGATTCACGCCTTTTTACTCTGGGAAACATTGTTCAAACACATTTGAGTTAAAGAGTGAATAACAAATAAAGATCATTAAGATAAGTTTTTTTAGCTAGTTAAAATACAATGGAAAGTTCTTAAAAACATTTATGTAAAAACATTTTTAAATAATATACTTTTTAAAGATATTTCTGTTTAGCTGTAAATTATTATTATTTCTATTTTAGTTTTAGTAATTATAATAATTTAACTTAAACTTATTTTACTTATTTATTAAAAACATTTTAAGATTTTTTAAGCACAGTGTTATATTATAGATATGTATATATGTATATATATATATATATATGTTTTATGTGTTCTATTCAATGACAATCAATGATAAAAAATTATAACCAAGATCATAAAATAGAGAAATTTAAAAAAAAATGTGCCAAGTTAACAATATTAAAACGAAGGTTGAATATACTTTGTTGTATAATAATTAAGCTTAATTAACAATTAATTAACATTAACAATTTTCATTGTTCATTCCAGTTAATCAATCAAACTAATTTTGATTAAGTAGTTTGCTAAAAAAAAAAAAAAAAAACCTGAGTTACCTGTTTTTGCAAATAAACTCTTATTTATATATTTATATAATTATTTATTTTGGTTAGTTGTTAGTTCAGTTGGTTAAATAATTTGTTTGTAATGAATATTTTTAGTTTTTTATTATAAAATTTTTATAGGTTAAATTATATTATCATATTATAAATATATATTTTATTTCAGCATAAATAAAACAGAATTAAATTAAATTTAAAAAAAATAATAAGTGATAGTTATTATTTATGGTCCATATACAATGATTTTCAGATAAGTATTTTTTGCAAATTATAATAATAATTTAAAAACAATATTCATATTCACAAATTATGCCAAGCTATACTGGTTTCAAAGCCTTTTGCACAATAATATCAGACTATTAATACCAGTATTTCAGGTTATTAATATAATCAATAGCTTTTAATTAATAACTTCATTAATTATTAAAATATTTGGACCACCTATACATTTTTTGTTAAAATGCTGAAATTAATTTTAAGTCATAAATTAAAAACATGCTCAGTCATATTCTGTATTAACTGCATTTTGAATGTATTTCTGAATAACAGTGCTCCACCATACACAGAAATACATCACTGACCTGTGTGTCTAATGAACATAAAACTAAGAGAAGATAGCTTTTTCTTTTTTTTGATAGACATAAAAAGAGACTGAATTGAATTATGTTCACCATAAGGTTTGTGTAAAGTGTGTTTATGCAAAAACTGCAGTGCTGAAGAAGAGGCTGTTGAGTGCGTGTGTGTGTGTGTGTGTGTGTTGAATGGGCATCCAGGCGAGAGATGTTTCTGATCTGTGTCCGGGCAGATACACTGTTACGCAGCAGAACAGACAGCCTGGAGTTTTTCACATGAGTGACTTCATGAGAGCACACAGACAGGACGAGAGGAAAGAGAAAAAACAAAAGTGCACATCGGGTGAATGGAGAGAATGAGAGCCAATTAAAGCCTAAAGAGTGTGCGGTTCTGGAGGACACAGGATTACTAATGTGCATCGTGAATGTCAGACACAGGGCAAGCAGAAAACTGGAGAGTGAACGACTCAGTTAGAGAGCTAATGTCCAGAGATGATCTTCAAAGCTTTGTCGACAGCATTGACTCAGCATTGAAACAAACAAAAAGCACTTGTACAGTACTAGACTTAAAATAGGATTCTATGTGGCATAACTTCTACAGGGTTTAAAAGCAGAAATGTGCAGCTTGTATTTTTGTACTTATTAATGGTCAGCCGATATGAATTTTTTGATGGCTGATCTTAGGAAGCAGGGTAGCTAGTGGCTGATAACATCAGGAAATCAGAAAATTTATTTTAAAGATTGTAAAACACAATTTATATTTTATAGTGCTGTCAAACGATTAATCGCATCCAAAATAAAATATTTTATGTACATAATATATTTTTGTAAACTGTGTATTATGTAAACATAAATGCACACTCATGCCTGTATATATTTAGGAAAATATGTTATGTTTATATATTAAATACATTTACATATAAATTATATAAATATAAATATATGCATGTAAATACATACAATATTTTCTAATTATATACTGTATGTGTCTGTCTTTAAGTGTGTGTGTATATATATATATATATATATATTTACATTTTATTTTGGCTGAAATTTATTGTAAAATTGCGATACTTTTTCACTTTTTTGTACATTTCTGTAATAATTTCTTTCTTTTAATAAACATATTTAATATATATGTAATAGACGTTCTTATGGATTTCAAAATAGAAGTTCTGTTTCTGACATTTGACCAAACTAAAAATCTAATTGGCCAATGATACTTTTCCTTTGGTTTATTAATATTAATATAATAATTATATTCATTTGTATATGCAAACTTCAATATTTTCACTATAAATCATCCTTTGGTAGTGGAACTGTTCAGATTATGCTGTTTATATTTATTTTCAGTCTTTGTGTTTTATGTGGTCACGTTTTGAACTGACAAAATTAATAAGGGATTTACAACAGTATCATGTTAACACGTATAATAATAAGTTTTGTGGCTGTTTTTCATATTGTGTATATTTTAACATGCCTTGCAATGTCTTCTTGACTCTTGAACTTGCATTATATGTGCAATACTGTACAAGTAATATTTGTTTGTTTTTACAAAACTGGAGGATGAATTGAAATAGTTTTCTCTGGTAACTGACGGTATGAAACTGAAAGTTTAATTTTAAATCTGGGTCATTCCTGGAAAGGAATGGTTCACCCCCCCTTAAAAAAATTATCATTTTCTGTATGACAGTTCATAGTGCACTTTCAAAATCCAAATATATATATATATTGTATATATATATAGTACTGTGCAAAAGTCTCAGGCCACTAGTATTTTCAGCAACAAAAAAAGGTTTTAAGTCGTTTTCTTCTCTCTTTTGCGGTAGCGTGTCAGTTGGAAATATCAGTTTACATTTCCAAACATTATTTTTGTCATTAATTGTAATAATG
>JAUMHE010000080.1:4017995-4029620 GCA_032359235.1 Enteromius mattozi
TCTGCCTGTTATTTTGACCCTGCCTGCTGACCTTTGAATAAAGTTTGCGCACATGGATCCGAACTTGTCTGCCGCAGTCATTACACATACATTGCTAAATAAAAGTAATTTATTTCCTTTTTTTTCTATATTCCGTGTAGAAAGAAAAAATAACTAATTTTTCTCACATTTGTTATGTTTTTAGGGGTTATGCATATTTATTTCACACAGCTGTGAATCTCTGTGCCCTATATTGTCACACAAGCTCTCGTTTTAGCAGCGCTGCATGTAGTTAGAGTGACATGACAAGGATGGCCCTCTCCCAAATTCATCAGTAATTTAGTGATTGCGCTGTTTGTTTCTGTGTTTGCCTGGTAAGATATGACCTTTAAAAACCCCTCCGTCTCTTCCTGTCCCTGCCCCACACCCAACAGCTGGGGCTGCTAAAAGTGATATTCTGCTCTAGGCATGACAGCGCGACCTAAGATCATTCGTCCTTCCTCTTTGTCGTCATAATTTGCTATCCCTTCCGCATCTCTTCATTTCTCTTTGTGCTTCTGCTCTTTTGTCGCTCTCATAAAAAGGCTTCCTGCATCCCCACATCAACAGAACCACCTAAATACATTACAGATAAAATATATTTAAATATACTAAAATATCACAGATATTGTGTTTTTAACACTGATAACAATACGTACGCTGCAAAACCTAGTGCGCTGTCTGCAAACACACACAAAAAATGCTTTTCTAGCTTAGATTTTTTTGTTTTGTTTCCAGCCAAAATATCTAGAAATTCTTAAAGTCCCTCTGAAATCAAAATAAAAAGTTTTTTGGGTGTTAGTATCAATATGTTAGTATTAATGTCATCTATAAGCCAGTGTGCTCCAAAACAGTGACACTTTGTCTCCGGTCCAGAGACGAGATCACACGGAGCGAATCATATACCCGAGTCGGCATATATTAAACACTTTTTAAAACTACACAGCCTCAGCATGATTATGATCACTATTTTGTTTCATATTGAGTCTAGGAGGTAATCTATTAGACTGTGGCTGTCAAAAGCGGCCTCGCTTTACCGAGCTCAACGGCTCTGGCCAGAACAGATATAAACGCAATCGGCTATTTTAAAAAAAAAGGGGGCGGGGCTGCTCGATATGTCCTGCCCTGTCTTCCTGTTTCAGTTAAAATTACGTCACCACACAGAAATAACGCTGCGTGTTTCAAGGCACTTCAGGGAACCTTTAAATAAAGAAGGATTTTCTGGCACGTAAAAATTATTGTCTTGTTTTCAGGTTACTTGTCTAGAAAATCCTTCATGATTTAAGAATTTTTGGATATTTTGGCAGAAACAAAACAAAAAAAATCTAAGCTTGAAAATCTTTTTTTGCAGTGCAGCATTTAAAGTCACTATGAAATCAAAATGAACAATTCTTAAAATGTAATATTATAATGTTAATTATAAAGCATTTATCAATGCACATCATTACTTTTTTCAAATCATGTGCCAGTGTAATCATTAACCAAATATACTTTTTCTAATGATGCTTCCACTTTTGAATGCAAGATACTTTAGCAAAAAATATATTTTAGTCAGTCTGTTTGACGCAAATGTTATTACTGAATGTCAAGAAGAGATGTTTTCCAAAATTGACTCACTCACATGACTTTCAAGTGATAGTTCACTCAAAACTTAAAATTCTGTCCCATAAGACCTTCATTCATCTTCAGAACACAAATTAAGATATTTTTGATGAACTCCCATGGACAGCAAAGCAACTGACACGTCCAAGGCCCAAAAAAGTAGTAAGGACATACTTAAAATAGTCCATGTGACATCACCTGTATTGTTATAAAGCTACAAGAAAACTTTTTTGTGAATAAAGAAAGCAAAAATAGCACGATAGTTCCCTTGCTGTCTATGGAGGGTCAGAAAGCTTGTGGATTTCATCAAAAATATCTTAATTTGTGTTCTGAAAATGATCGAGAGTCTTACAGGTTTGGAACGACACAAGGTTAAGTAATTAATGACAGAATTAAAGAACCAGAAGACAAGCCACTTTAAACTAAAATAAAATAAAATAAAGCATATCTCATGTTTGGGACATCCTGGCACAGCAACTCACTTTGTGTCCTCCATTAGTTTTCAGATATATTTGTAAAAGTTACACACACCCAGATGTGCTGCACATACATTAATTAAAACAGAACTGCATTTGTTTGATACTTGTGTGCCGAACCAAAAGACCCGTGCTGAAAATACACACTTTTTATGGTGCATGCAGTGCTTCTAATCAGCCTACATTTACATTAATCCACATACATTTGAAAATGCTCCACTAGCATTTTACGAAAGTTTCTCATCTACAGTAAAACATCAGGTAACGCTAAATTTGCTTTATTATGCATATATTAAAACCTCTTACACTCACTGAGATGATATAGCTGGAACAGAACAAAAGTGAATAGCACAACTGACATAATACTGATATAAACATCTATATCCAAAATGCAAAATGCACTAAATGTGACCCTGGACCACAAAACCAGTCATAAGTGTACATTTTTTTACATTGAGATTGTTTTTTTTTATATACACCCGTGCTACTTAAGGCTGGTTTTGTGGTCCAGGGTCACATTTAGTGCATCATCGTTTTCAAATACCTGTTTTCACAGCCCGCACTAAAATAAGAAAACATTTTTTACATTTATCCACCGGGGAAAGCCGTTTGAAAAAGCTCGGTTTTTGCTGTATCAGAGGAAAAGGTGTGTTTTTTTGTGTATCCGGATAAGTGTACTTGTAGCCTCAGTCACTAATGAGGTCACTAATGAACTTCGTTAGCAAGCAGTGGTTCTCAATCAAGTCCTTTACTACGCCAGCACTCTACATTTTTAATTTCTTCCTTATGTAACAGTTGCAAAGTATACAAGAAGATATTTTCCTGTGTATTGACGAACATCTGAGTGAAACAGATCAGCAAAACATAAAAATAAAAACAGGGTGTTTGTTTATCCATCATATGATTGGATGAACGCAGACCTGAATTTGAGGTCAAGAAATGTTAAAAACATGCATAAAGACAGGGTGAATTTCAACTAACCCTTATTTTTTTAAATCAAGTCAACCCAAAGTTTATCTAAGGAGTAGAAGACTTCTGCATAGGCACCACAGCTTAGTTAAAGACACGCACTCATTTCCAACTTAACTGTAGCAATCAGTTGGCCCTATTTTGTCAGTCCTCACACCCTTGTCAGCTTTGGACTTTTTTATTTTGCCTTCACTCTGTTTCTTTCTATCCTCCTCCTCCTTGTCTCTATCAATCCCTCCGTTTCCCTGTCTGCATTAGCGTTTGCTAGGATGAATAGGGTCAGTAAGGATGGCAGACTCAGTTGATTTGCCTACTGCACAAAGCCTCTGTCAGAGCCTATAAATCATCCTTCAGCCCAGGACGCCAGCGAGGAACTGGCAGACGAGTGACACTGCAGCTGTGTGTGAGGGGAAGTGTATTCTGCTGCAGATGTGTGAGTGTGTGGGGCTGTGTATGAGGATGTTGCCAGCTTGGTGTTTTCAATATTTTGAGCTCAGTGTCGGCGGCCCTCCTGGGTTCCTCTTTGTTTCTGAGGGAGGCTCATGGGTCTGAGCTGTGGGTATAGCAGCCTCCGGTCTCTCTTTCTGTCTCTGTAGTGCTTCAGTTCGCTGTGATGTTTGGCTATGATATCATCAGGCAGAAACTCACCAGAAATATTAATGAGGTCAGTGAGCAGGTCAGTGAGAAGTAGCTGCTATACTATATTTATACTAGTCTGTTAAAAAAAAAAAAAAAGTTTCCATCCATTTAACTGGTAACGTAATTCTAAATTATTTTATTATTAATAATGATAAATTACAATAATGATTAATAATGAATTATTCATGTCTGATTGTATGAAATCTTGATTTGATTTTATATTAAAAACTATAAAAAGAATAGCAATAATAAACATTATAAATATAAAAATAAAAATATGAAATATATTAGTGTAAAATAAAAATGTGTGTAAGAAAAAATAATATAAAAACAAACTACTTTTGATTTTAATAATGTATTGGTAAATGCTGAAATTAGCATTAACTAAGATTAATAAATGCTGTAGAAGTATTGTGAACTCTTAGTTCATGTTAACTAATGAACCTTACCAAACTAATTTTATTTTACATTACAAAAAACAAACAAAAAAAAAACAGTATCACTGTTTGTCCAAAATGCTGTGATTAATATTATTAAATAGAAAAATAAAAATTTCAGTGGGGGATTGTGTACACATCACATTTTTTTACTCATCCTCGCAGCTTTCAAGTTTATAATTTCGGGGCAATTGACAGAATTGTCGCTTGCCTAGTCGGGTCATTTTTGTATCTTCACAAAATGTATAATTTGCACCTCATTGGTTCACACTCGGGCGCCCCAGAGGCTTAAAAGTTGAGCGCCTGCAGTCACATCCAAAGTCACCTCGCGAGTATCATATTGAGTTATTTTTCACAGTCGGTTTTGTCTTATGTGAATGAAAACAGTTGAGAAAATTAGTAAATTAGCATCCATACATTGAATTTTAGTCTTTTGAGAGACAATATAGTGCGTATTCATTATTATGATATATCGCATTACCAAATACATGTCTACTGCGCTTTACACTGAAACGCACAGCACATATATTTAATTAACCAATTTGCCATCTGATAATTGCACATATACAATACATATTACAATTTTAGTTTTTATTTTACAATTTCCACAGCCCTAGTTAATAGTTAACTCTCTCTCTCTCTCTCTGTGTGTTTGTCTTGGCAGACTCAGCCAGCCGTATGTTTACCCTCAGGCCTTCCTGCAGCCTAGTCTGGTTCTGCCCGCACAGGTCACCTCCAGCGCCACGAGCCCGTACCTAGACTTCAGCACTGCCTACGCTCAGTACGCCTCCTCGGCCTTCGAGCAGTATCCCTACGCCCCGTCGCCAGGCTTCCTGAGCTACATGTACCCTCCAGGCACCCCCGGGCCCTCCTCGGCCACAAACACCCCCGTCCCCACAGCCCTGCCCTCCATCGGAAGCGCCCCCAGCACGGCCTTCATCCAGATCCCTCCTCATCAGCTCCACGCCGACCACCTGTAGACCAGGCCGCAGGGAGCATGCTGATATTGCACTAGAACATCATCATTTTGGGACAGGCAGCTGTGACATCATCAGCCTGAGACTGGGGTCGAATACAAAAGGGCTTCAAGTTATTCTGCTTTTCATTAGCAACAGGTTTATGGACTTTTACTCTGACAAGTTACTCGTTATGATTAATAATTCTATATTATGGGTAGAGGATTGTTGAATAACCAAGATTAAATGAATAAATGGCGGGGTTGTAATGCAGACGGATCCAAACGAGAGGTTATACACACACAACCGTTCAAACTTTTGGGGTCATTAAGATTTTTTGATGTTTTTGAATGACGTCTCTTATGCTCACAGAGCCTTCATTTATTTATTTCAAAATACTGAAGAAAATAATATTATTACAATTCAATATAACTGCTTTATTTTGTTATATGTATTCAAATGCAATTCATTCCTGTGATGAAAAGCTGAATTTCCAGCATCATTACTCTTAGTCTTTTTAAGGATTCATTAAGGAAGAGAAATTTCAAAAGAACAGCATTTCAAATAGAAGTGTTTTATATAAATATAAATGTCTTTGCTTCCACTTTCTATCAATTGAATGCGTCCTTGCTGAATAAAAGTATTAATTTAAAATATTAATATAAAAGTTTGTGACCCCAAACGTATGAACGGTAGTGTATATATATAGATATATGCCACTAAGAATGACAGTTTAAGTTTGGATGGTGTGCATCTCTGCAGGAATATCTGTTAAGCACAAAGCCTTAGAGACATCTCCAGTTTTTTTTTGTTTATTATTATTATTTTAATTTTATATAGCTGTTCTTATGACACAAATGTGCTTCCCTCTGAGCGAAAATATGTGAATTTTTTAACCAGACTTTTTCCAAGAATAGATAACTTTTCTAGAAATGTAGCATTGCAAAGGGTTTGTAATTCTGCTTATCACCTCTGTCAAATGTCTCTTCCATCCCTGTAGTTCCTTTCCTCAAGATTCCTCGCAATCTTAAGTAGCTCCACATAGATTGTAACGACGTTAATCCAGCATTCAGTAACACGTGGCTGTAGCTCACCTGTGAATAATCAAGAGAAAATAGACACTGAAACATTGAGTATTAATCATATTCTAATTCTGTTTCATCCGTGATTCTTTTTAAACTCCATTTTGGTCTGTTAAAAGGACAAATGAAAGAGTATTGTGACAAACGTCAGTGGTTGCTTTTGGTATCGCTCCACGAACGACACTACAGGACAAAATGCCAACAGGAACATGCAGAAAATCTTAAGAGAAGTCTTGATTGATGAAACGTTTGGACAGCACAAGAGGATATTGCCAGGACAATCGGTTTGTTTTCACAAAGAACAGTGTTGCCATTAATCTGCCCTGAGACACTCAACTCAAAACAAGAAAATACCTTACAGTGAAAGCCATAAGACCAGAACATGCAAAACAAGTAATAAAGTCAATTTGCAAAAACTGACCTTCACTGGTGTGCTTATTCTGTGTATATTTTACTACATCTGTGCCTTTTTTGCCACCATCACAATGCATTATTAAGTGGTATATAAATACACTGTCAGTTTGTGTGTTTTACACTTGTCAGTTGAGTTTGTTTTCTTCTTTGGAACTTGTTTTGTTTCTGCCGACGAATTCATTGAGAAACACGGAAGTATACATGTGCTTACAATGAATAACCGAAGGCAGTTTAACAACCATTTATGGTCGCTTCAATGGAAGCGCTGGAATGAATCCAAGACTTCATGGACGAGCATACAAACCTATGCAAATGAAGGGCATTAGGGCTTTATATATTTTTGTGAGTAGGCAAACTATCGCTATGGAAACTACTGGAAGTTGTATGCATGAGGCCTCAGACCTCAATCCAAATGAGCACCTGTGAACAACTTCACAAACGTTTGCATTGTGCGAGATGTTCCTATTATATTACGCAGATGTATTTTTTTGTCTTTTTTTCAGAATAATAGGAGTTTTTCTTGTGCACCACCTGCATGTCAGTTTGGAAAAACTTAATACGGGTTGATTTTGAACACATTTACAAACTATATTTAGGGAAATTAGAAATATACATTATTTCTGTTATTCACTTTCATCACTGTGAAATTCTACTTGTTGGCTCCAGCTGTATGTCCCCGCTCCCCGATGCTGTGGACAAAGGGCATCTTTCTCC
This sequence comes from Enteromius mattozi, assembly GCA_032359235.1. Classification (NCBI taxonomy): domain Eukaryota; kingdom Metazoa; phylum Chordata; class Actinopteri; order Cypriniformes; family Cyprinidae; genus Enteromius; species Enteromius mattozi. Next base: position 4,025,303 of record JAUMHE010000080.1, read on the forward strand.
ATTGATGGCCATTTAAAAGTATGCTGTATTTATTATAAACGTAACATTATTTAAACCATAAAGGTGCTATTAAATCATATGGTTTTAATTTTTAGTTACCAAATGTAGCCACAAAATTGCTGGTTTATGCTGGTCAGGTGCTGGCAAAGGACCAGCATAAACCAGCAAGGGGGGGGCATTTCATTAGTCTATATTTTATTGGACAAGAAATTTTGTATATCCGTTTTCGACAATATGCAGTAATGCAATTATTTCCGAATTCGTCATACGATAATAACTCTAAGAAATCATATCAATGATCGTTTACTGACATATTGGCAATGCTAGTAAACCTATTAACCATGGTACATTAGTTTAACCATTGAATTTATAATAAAAATAATTAAAAATGGTAATCAATTTGCCCCCAAAAATATAAGAAAACAAAGTGATTGTAATGATGTTGCTAATTTCGACAGGCAATTTAGAGGCCTATAGTGTTTTTAAATCTTGAGTACTATGTGAGAGAGAGATTTCAGGGCAAAATAAAGAGACTGAAAAAGAAAATGGAAGAAGGTGCAGTTTAGGAGAGAACTTTTAATTATTTTTTTATTACCACTGCATTTAATTCTGTTTTACTGTAAACAGATACTGGCTAATTTTCCTGTTCCTAGTTTCTATTCCTAAATACCTTTCCTTCATCTCTAATAAAACCCTAAAAAATGATGTTTTGACAGTTTTGACCTGTTGTACAGCGCCATCTAGTGTTAATATTAGTTCCTGCATCATTCATACCACAAGTAAAAATGAAGCACGTGCGCATGAGATACATACAAACAATCTTTCTTTTTCACGTATTTATTTGCATTCAGATATGATTCATATTGCATTTTTTTTTTTTTTTTTTTTTGCCCAGTCATGGATGTTATCCTCAAACAAGATTTGATAGAAGGCAACACAGACACTGTAAACTTGAGAAGTAATTGCAAAGACTGGCGGCTGTGTTTAAAACAGCTCAGTCCACGGGTGTGAACGTCAAAGTGAATGGAATATCATTGCAAACAATACAGTTTGGGGTGTTTTCGAGTCCCGTAAAAATAAGAAAGAAAAAAAAACATAAGCATGGTACAAACACGAGCTGTAATGATAAAAACCCAAAATAATTGCTCAGCTGACAGACACAATCATACACTTGATCATCATGCACAAGCTAAACGTACGTACATACCTGGGCACGTTCTCCCTCACACACACACACACACACACACACAAAATGACCCACACATTTGCACTCACTTTCACGCCCACGTGAACTCTCACGATAATTAAAAAAAAAACTAAAAGTAGAAATAAAACCCTGGTTAAGTTGCATACATCCACATCTTGGTGTTGTAGAAAACGAAATTGAAAATGAATTGTGAAAGTGAAGTCAGATGAAAAGTGAAAAGCATGCCTAAGTAAACAGATCTAGACCCTCCCACACCATAAACCCCGCCCACACCCACCTGAACCCTGCCTCAGCTCCGCCCCCTGCCCTGCAAACCTAGAGTGCTAAACAAAGTAGTGTACGTAATTCATCTCCCTTCTGATTTTAGCGTGGATATGCGACCCCCAGCGTGGGATTTTATCGACTGGGGCATATTGACTGTTGCTCGAGGCGGCGAGGTGGTCCAGTGAGGTAGAACCAGATTTCGGTCCACAGGTTCTTAGCAGGTTTATAGGGTTTGAGTCTTCAGCTCGATAGGCTCCCCGCGGGTCTCCTGCTGGTTCTCGGTCTCTGGGGGTCGGCTGCCCTTGAGAGTGGCTAGCCTCTCGGAGAAGCCCCGCATACGGGGGAACAGGATGAAATCGTACAGGATGGCACCCATAGCGCCACCAATCATAGGCCCCACCCAGTACACCTACAAGAAAAAAGAGATTCACTAAATACTTGATTCCTGTAGTACGGGACAGTTTCAGTACTGTGCGTTTCTTACCCAGTGGTTGATGAAATTCCTCATGATAACAGCAGGAGCGAAAGATCTCGCCGGGTTCATGCCAGCTCCAGTGTAGTACATCTGAATCAAAGACAAAACAAGGTGCATTTTAAGTGTACTTAAAATACTCACAAATGTTTAATGTAATACTAAAATATCAGTTCGCACCCCCATCAGGTGGGCCATGGTGATAGAGAAGCCAATAGACAGAGCGGCAGAACCCAAACGGCCGTTGCGTCTCTCGTCTGTGACGGCAAAAACGCAAACCACTAACTGCATGGTAAGAAACACCTCCACTGTAGTCGCCATGCCGAGACTCATGCCTGGCTGCAGCTGCAGACATAAAGTACAAAAAAAATCATTAAAAAAGGCTGAAACATCGATATACAGTTCTGTAAGAGTCTACTAGCGCAGTACTGTGTTACGATAAATTTAGATAAAATTGGATAAATAGATTTTCCATTAAAACACATTTGTATGCTCAAAATTTTATTAAATTAAAAATTAATCAAATAAAAATTAAGATTTATAAAATAAATTATATATATATTTTTTATAAAATACAACTTTTATTTTGCGGCAATCTTACCGTGTTAAGTGCCAGTGTGCCTCTCATGTTGTTGGGTGTAACTCCATACAGGGCCGCGGCTCCTGCCATGGCCCCCACGCACTGAGCGCAGATGTAGAAGAAAGCTCGGAAAAAGGACATCTGAGAGCCGACTAAGTAGGCGAAGGTGACGGCTGGATTGATGTGTCCCCCGCTGATGTGGCCGATGGATTGGATTAGCGTGGCAGCGGCGAAACCGAAGCAGAGGGCGGTGTGGAAGACATGGTACGGCCCTGAGGTCCAGCGTAGCGCTGCGCCCATCCCGAAGAAGACAAAGAACATGGTGCCGAAGAACTCTGCGAACACCGCCCGCCAGAACATCATCGAGCGGAACTCCCACATCATGATTTATGAGATCCAAGCCAAATAAAAATGAAATAGGGGATGAAAGTGTCCTTTTTAGCAAGCGCACAAAAAGTTAAATCCTCAACTAGTTGAGCTGAAGCTGCCGCCTAAAAACAACAAAACAAAAAAACAATCAAGGGGCGAAAAAGAGTGATGAAAGTCCACCTAATAGAACTAGCCGTTAGCTAAGGCCGTGTGGGAAGCTGTGAGTAAACGTTCACACATGTAGCCGCACACAGGTCGTCTCTGCCAACGTCGTTTCTCTTCACCTGCACAACACCCAGACTGCTAAAGAGACATGAGGTGTGTGTGCGTGTGTGTGCACACGTAGAAGATTTGGAGGGTTTTGTCAGAGAGACCTGAACATCGATGCTAAAGGCTAAATCTACAGGGCTAATTCTAGATGAGCGACACAGAAGAGGTTACAGAGCATATCCTGCCCACACCTAGTAGAGCTGGTCTGACGGACCACAAAGGGGCCATAGGGGGCATTTATAATGGCCTCGGGGCCCAGTGTGACGACATAATCCCCCCCTGAGAGGCAGAAGCTAAAGGGGGCATCCCATATCAGGCACACGCCACTCACTTCTCTCTGCATTAAACTCATAGAGAGCGATATTAAGACAGGAACACCAGGGCTCAAAGTGAAGGGGCCTGCGGTGGCCTGAAGTACAAAACAAATCCACCAATTAGGTGTCGGTGAGGTCATGAAATGTCTCATTAAAATGTGCTTTTGAAAGCTTATAAAAATCGGGACATTTGTGGATTTCTATCAGAACTTCATGTGGATTTAGATATGAGTTAGTGCTGAACGCACACACGCAACGCACATCCTCAGAATAATGGCACGCATCTGCACACACACACAATGTGTGTCGGATCCGGCGGCTCAAGAGAGGCCCTGAGCTGGCAGATATGATCCAGCAGTGCTCAGATACATGCAGACAAATCCCTGAGCACAGGAAAGCTATTGTTCCTCAGTGCATGAAGCTAAGATGAGAAAACATCCTCTAGCGGTCTCTCAGGTCTGGATCACACTCGTCTGTCAAGACTATCTATCTATCATTCTGTCTATCTATCTATCTATCTATCTATCTATCTATCGTTCTATCATTCTATTGTGTTATTATTCTTTCTATCTATCTATCTATCTATCTATCTATCTATCTATCGTTCCATAGTTCTAATGTGTTATCTATCTATCTATCTATCTATCTATCTATCTATCTATCTATCTATCTGTCTATCATTCTGTCTATCTATCGTTCTATCATTCTATTGTGTTATTATTCTTTCTATCTATCTATCTATCTATTGTTCTGTCATTCTATCTATCTATCTATCTATCTATCTATCTATCATTCTGTCTATCTATCGTTCTATAATTCTAATGTGTTATCTATCTATCTAT
>JAUMHE010000080.1:4062988-4080629 GCA_032359235.1 Enteromius mattozi
AACATATTAGTTGACATATTACTAACCAAAAATTTATTTTGGATATATTTATGGTAGAAAATTTACAAAATATCTTCATGGAATATGATCTTTACTCAATATCCTAATAATTTTTGTCACAAAATAAAAATGGCTTTGGTCATTTTAGACCAGTAAGGTACCAAGAGTGACCCAAAAATGATGGGGCTTGAAAGGTTAAAACTGGTCAAAAACACTAATAATTTAACATCACCATTGACCATTGATTTGTTTGTTTACTAATCCATTATTAGTGAATTGGAAATCTCACCTTTAATAGAGTGTGTAGAGGCATTAATCGATGCAGAAAGCAGGGAGGAGCTGTTTTGTGAGGTGTCGTTTAAAGAGGAGTCATCCAGTAGAGACATGCTATCCTTGAGGGACGCCTCCTCGGTGGAACTGGTAGAGGTCATGGAGCTGTTCAAGTTTTCTTCACAAGAAGTGTCCTGCAAGTCCCTGGAGTCATCAATCATGGATCCTTCTGTAAACTTTGATTGGTCTCCAGTCTGGGAAAGACTATAAGAATTATCAAAAGTGTCCATCACTGAACTCCCATCTTCAGCTCTTGAGCTTTCAAGGTAGGTTGACTCAGCCAAGGACGGATAGTCCAGTGACGTGTCAGTGCTAAAAGAATCATTTAAAGTCTCGCTTTCTCCTTTCCTCGGGGCAGCCTGATCTCTGATACTATTAGAGTCCTTTCTGCCAATGCCCATAGTGTCTCTTTCAGGTTCCTTTGGAACAACGAATGCCGGTTCAAGGTTTCGACCATGAACTTGCACCTTATACATCTCAGCTTGAGCCTCATTGCTGGAGGCTCCAACTTTACTCTGGGAACCACAGGCCTCGTGTTTAGCATGAATCAGACTGGAGTGCAATTCCCCGAAGTTGTGCCGTAATACACCATGAGAACTCATCTGCCCTGGACTGTGAGAAGAAACATCTACATTTGCCATCATATCTGAATGCTGTGCTGCAGTACCAACGAGGGAACGACTTAAATTTGGAGCAGCAGAAACATTGAGACTTGCTGAAGATGCCTGAGAAGAATAGCTAACAACAGGAGGTGGGGCAGATGAAGCCACAGCGGCAACTTGAGGAGAACCGGCCACCACAGACGGAAGTGCAGAGACTGCAGGGAGAGAGACGTTATCGGCAACAGATGTTGGAGTCGAGGAAGCAGCAGGATGTTTAGGACTCTGGCCTGTTAGAGGTGATGCCTCTTGGGGTCCTTTAAGTGGTGCCAACGCAGGAGGAGCGGAGACAACAGATGGAGAGGCAGCTAAAGATAGAGGTGTTGGAGAGACCTGTGGACTTTTTGAGCCCTGGGTCTCCGCCAGAGGCTGCGCAGCAGGCACTGTCGGAGGATGCATCAAGGTCTTTGAAGAAAACACCACAGGCTGGTTGTGGGAAACAACAGGTGGAGCTCTGGAGCTCCTAGGAGAAGACATTGAAGGTGGTGTACCGAGTGTTCCTTCACCTGATGGAGGTCCAGAGAATCCAGGTCTTTGGCCTTGGACCGTCTGAAGTGGTGGCGTGAGAGGAGAGGGTGGAGACATAGACGCATTTGCGCCGACGCCCGAAGCTGTAGATAAAGCAAATGCTGAAGATGTAGGAGAATGTAAATCCTGCCCAGAGAGTGTTTTCCGAGGCGGACTGGCTAGTGGTGGAGGAGGTACAGAGACGGGGGAAGAACTAAGCTCTTTTGTATCAGCTCCCATCTCCTGACACTGTTTTACAGGTTTCTCCAGGTCCACGATTGGATGCTGTGCACCCTGGTTATAGTCGGTGGAGGAAACGGGGCCAGGAGGCTTTACAGCAAAACCCTCGGTTTTGGGCAAACGTTGGGGTACAGAGCTTCTCTCCACTCCGTTGAAGCCTTTATCCGACTCATTCATAGGAACTTCAGACAGACAAAAAAAAAACAAAAAAACAGCTGTTAGCAAGACACGTAAGAACATATAAAAACTGTTCAGACTAGTAGCAAAAATCCACATTCATATACCTGACTTGTCTTACCATGTGCACTGAATTCACTTTTTTTACACTCACTATCCATGTAATGAAATGTAAGCCGTGTATAATGAGTGAGTGTACAGGCCACAAATCAACATATGCAACAATGTGGAAACTACAGAAAGCCTCTGATGATTGCAATTTGAATACAGTGCGAATAAGGTCAAAGCAGAGCAAAAAAATTAAAGACGCAGACATACATTTTGATCTTTGATGAAAAGCAGTAAGTATTGTTGATTGTTTTATTGCATCTAGGTTGTGTGCAGTTTTAGATGAATGAGGGAGAATGTGGGTGGAAAAGTGAACTGAGGGCAAGATATCACCTGTTTACGAATTCATTTTTAGTTTTAATAACTTCCTAATCCAAAAAGTCAACTAGCATTGGTGAAAACATGTCTGACTGGCCTGAAATTACTTTTGTCAGAGGACAGAATACTAGCGTTAGTGATATTAAAAGCCATTCAGGAAGTGCATGGCACCACCTAAGTACAGGAAATCAGAACATGCATGATAAAACACGCTGCCATTCTTGTAATCGTATTACTTACAGTATGAATGCCAAAGATTACATATTGTTTTCACAAAGCTATCTGCAAACAATCTTGATGCTACAGAACTCATAAAAAATAAACTCACCATGCAGCTGGTCATATGTGCAACATACCAAAACGGTTTATAAATTTAAGACAATGTATTAGTATAGTAATGCATAGAAAAAAAAAATACTGTGGAAGTCAATGGTGACCCAAAACAAACTTTCTTTAAAATATCTTCCTTTGTGTTCGGCAGAACAAAGAAATTCATTTGGAACTACTTGAGAGTGAGTAAATGATGATAAAATTTAAATTTTTGGGTGAACTATTCCTTTACTTATGTAGCACTTTAACTTTGGCAACTCTAAAATACTAAGTAATGCAAAATAAATAAATTAATTAAAACTTACAAATGAGAGCATTAAAAATAGTGCTGTCAAACAATTAATCACATCCAAAACAACAGTTTGTTCAAATAATATGTGAGTGTACTTATTACTGTATGTATATATATATATATAAAATACAAACACATGCATGAATATAGTTAAGAAAAATGTTGTGTTTATACATTAAATATTTATATAGAATATAAAATAAATATATACATTTATATACATGTAAATATTTTCTAAATAAATACTTAATGTGTGCCCATTTATATATACATAAACAGTATACACACATATGTTACGTAAACAAAAACTTTTATTTTGGATGCGATTAAAATTATTTAAACACTTTGAGGCCTGTTTGTGGCAGTAGTTCACCTTGCATCTCCCTGCTCTTAGGCGAACCGCTATCAGTCATGCCAGAAGGGGACCTCATTGGGACTGGAACGTGATGGGGACTGCTTCTGCCTCCTCCAATGGCCACGTGATGGTGCTGAGGGCTTCCTCGTGGAGGCGTAAAGCTCTGCGCAGCCGGTGGTATCATCTGAGCCTGCGCTTGAGTCTGAGTTGGGGCCTGTGGTTGGGACTGGTGTGATGGATGCTGGTAATACGGCATTCCATTAGGCATCACACCATAATGCTGCTGCTGCTGTTGTTGTTGCTGCTGGTGTTGAGGTGGGTGGTGGTGTGAATGGTGTTGGAGATGATGCACCGTTGCAGACTGGTGCTGCAAGGCTGGAGGCTGCTGGTGATGCTGGGACGCTGGGATCCCCTGGCTGGGATACGTCCCAAACATGCCTTGAGAGTTATATCCCATGGGCATCGAAGATCCCCCCTGCTGCTGTCCAGGATTTCCCCTGCCCCAAAACTGCGGCCCAGCGCCCGGAGATTGCCTGGATGGCCCCATACTGCCATTGACTTGGTACGGTCCATGGCCCTGGAAGTGGTGCTGAGGCTGCTGTGGTTGTATCCCACCCTGGGAGCTCGGTTTCTGGTGCAACCCGTGGGGCGGGGTGGGCCCCATCGCCGGGTTGTACTGAGACTGGCCCCACAGATACTCAAAGCCCATGCTGCCTGGGAGGTGATGGTTGCTCATTTGAGGATAAGAGGAAGAGGGAGGGTGGGCGCCTGGCTGGCTGCTCCCACCTGCAGTAGTGATGCCGTTCACATTCATTTCGCCATTCAGATCTGTGTGACAAACATCGCCAGTTAAAAACAGCATTAAAGGGATAGTTCACCCACAAATGAGAATTCTGTCATTAATTAGTCACTCTCATGTCACTCCAAACCTGTAAGACCTTCATTCATTTTCAGAACACAAAATAACATATTTTTGATGAGTACTGAGAGCTTTCGACAGCAAGGATCCTTACACGTTCAAGACCCAGAAAGGTAGTAAGAGTCACATGGGCTATTTCAACCATGTCCTTACTACCTTTCTAGGCCATGGTTGTGTCTGTTGCATTGCTGTCTATGGAGGGTCAGTTTCATTAAAAATACTTTGTGTTCTAAAGATGAATTAAGGTTTTATGAGTTTGGAACGACATGAGGGTGAGTAATTAATATAAATTTTAATTTTTGGTTGAACTAACCCTTTAAGGGCTTTAAATCCATAAACATGGTGGATTTTTAGATTACATGTATGGACAAAATTTAAAAAAAAAACTTAAAAAAAGGAAATGCAAATACAAGACTCACTTTTCCCTTGCTGGGGGAAGCTCATGGAGGACCCGTTAGTATAGAGAGAATCCCCTGAGGAATGCTTCAGTCCTGAGTTAGCTGACACCGAAGAGTGAGGCCCGTAGTTGAAATGGTTATTTGCTTCCATCTGGCGGAAGGGGAAAAAATAAATAAATAAATAGATAGATAAATACATTTGAAAAAATTACATGAAGTATATTTTTAGCATTAAGATACTTTCACTTATGCCACATTCTCATGCAGAAAACTTTAAATTTGCCGTCGTCTGACTTCCCTGAAAAGTGTAAACACTATCCCTGCATCTAAGGTCAGCATTGCATCAGTATTGTTGTGTCCCAAACGATACACTATACACTATGAAGAATACAGATTTTCTTGTCTAGCATCAGAGTCTGAACGCATAAAGTGTCCATCTCAAAAATATGCTTTTTCAAGTAATTAAATGCATTAAAAGTACACTTATTTAAATGTTCAGTGTGAACAATAACCACACTACTTATACTACAGAATAACACAGAACAGTGCATAAGGACACAAACTGCAATTCATTTTATTTATTAATTATAAATTAATATAAAAAGGCAAAAAGCACCCAGATGAGCTACTACTTCAGATAAGCACCTGATGCCACAGGTCACATGAGAAACAAAAAAAAAATTGAAAATGGAAAAAGTTTTCTCAGTTGCAAAGTTTGTTCATCATCAACTGTAGTGCCTACTTAAGTATGTGATTTCTGTCATTTATAAAAAAATAAATAAATAAAAATAAAAAAATTCTAACAATCTGATGCAGCAATACTGGCTCAACAATTCAAGTAAGTTCAGGGCAGGACTTTTAATTTATTCCACCAATGACAGACAGGGTGTGGGATATATTCAAGTAACCTACTGTTACCTGTCTTTCTAAACATTAGTCACGATAAACAGTACATGTAATTCTGACACACACACACACACACATATATATATTACACATAGTTTTATACAAAACCACTTGCATCAGATCAGTTATTCAATGGGAATCGAACCTATAGCCTTGGTGTCACTAGGTCCATGCTTACAGTTTGAACAACTCAATAGGTTGTATTTATGTTTACCTTGCTGCCTGTCATTCAGCTGTCAAACCATTAAAAACAAAACAAAAAAAACTTGAGACACTGGATCAGTGAACAAACCATTTCTGTGGTGTTCAAATTTATGCAAAACAAAAAAAAATTGCCTACAGAGTCATAGAAAATGTATATAAATTATTCCAAAATGACCTGACTCACATTTCAACTCTTTACTAATACCACAACTATGAACCACGGAGCTAAACACAGCAGCTGCGTCTCAAAATCTAGCTATCTGCCTACTTATACGGCATTGTTGGCGCGTATATATCGTTCTAATTGGGTTTTCTGCATCTTTGTGGAACACACCGAGCGTCCAGAACGCACCAGTGACGCCCCAGAACGCGGTGCAGGTGGCCGGCGTTGAGACGCAGCCAGCGAACGCTGCTGTGGCGGACATCACAAATATTGCTCTTCACATCTCAACATAAAATGTCGCAGATAAAGCCGATGAGATGCCCGAGCAATCGCGTTAAATAACACACATCTCACACACAGATCTCAGGCTGAACGCCAGTTTGAAACTCAACGATTACACCTGAAACATAACAACAAGTCAGTCCTGGGCATTTTTATAAAATCTCATTAAAACGGCTTCATGTAGATTTATGCATTCAGATCAAATCCGGCGGCGCTAATTATTTTATGCGTGTCCATCATTAGCCACACGGCTAACAGTAAACATCAAACTCCAAACTGTACGATTTCATTCAGATTTCACGACACGACGCCACTAAAAGCCAACACATACAAGGAAAGAGTGATGTTTAATTACATAACGTTACTACACGGGAAATGTGTATAAACAACAGAGGGAGATGTGAGAATCGGTTAGCATGGAAGCTAGCCGCTGCACATGACCATGCGCTAGTATCTCACATCACACACACACACACACACAAATATAAATATATATCCACATTTGATAAAACTTCTCCAACACTAAAACACCACAATTCAGGTTATACCAGCTCATGTCTGTTCTAACTCGGCTTCTTCGTTGCTTTATTTTCACTCTTGTACGATCATAACCCATAAAACGAAGAAGAAGAAGCGAGATGACAACACAAAAACAAAAAGACATTGCTTTAAGATAAAAGACAAATTTTGTATTAAAGCACATGGCCACAAATAAAGATAATGGGGAGATGTTTTAGTGATGTGCATAATGAAAACATATGGATATACAGACACTTATAAAATGATATTTTGATGTGAAGTTTGATTAAAGTGCTTGGTTTATATATTAGCGGCGATGCCGTGACAAAATGAGGCCTGCGTTCCCGCATCGCGACCGTTTATTAGCTTTGAGACAATATTCAGATTAGCATTAATGTTAATTCAATATTTTGGAGTATGAATTGGGCTCAAAAACAATTTAACAGCGTTTAATCATCGACGAAAGTGGTGTAAAAGAAACCAGCGGGTCTTATTTACATAACCACGGCGGTTGTGCGTTATTTAAATAATTAAAGACGCTAAACGTACAGATAAAACGGGCTGATTATATAAATACGAGAGGGTTTGTGAGCTGTAAGACACTAGGGATAGCTTATTGTGTTTTTAAAGCTCGCCTCTACACATGCGATGTTAAAAACAGACGTTTATCGTGTCGTCTCAGAAGGTCATCTTTCGTTGATTAATTCGGGTTATTTTCCAGATATACGCTGAGAGAAAATGAGGCAGCATCATCACCCACACAAACACACTCTCAAAAGTTTCCCCGTATAATGATAATAAAACTGCCCAACCTTGATATCTGCCGATCGCACAGGAGACAGAGAGTATGCCCCCCGGCAAAGGACCAATGTGGATGAAGAGGGTGTAAGCGATGTAAATAATAAACGGGTAAATCGCTAACCTTTGGGTTTCAGATTTGCAAACATGGCTGGTAATGTTTGAGCGCAGCCATGATCACAGAGGAGAGAAAGAGAGCGAGCCGAAAGAGGAAGTGAATGACGGCTGAAGGAGCCCGCGCCTCTGGGTCTTAACGCCGGCTGGATGCGCTGCAGAGACGAGGAGACCGGTGCCCTCTGACACGAGACGGTCTCTCACAGAACACAGCGGTGCATAGACCACAACACCCACGTGAACACGACTGTCTTCAGTGTGCACTTGTGGTGTGCTTAAATCAGATAATGCAATATTACTGAAGGCCATATATGACCACAAAACCAGTCATAAATAAGGGTCATTTTTTAATGGATCATCCGAAAGCTAAATCAGTAAGATTGTCATTGCTGTGTTTGGTTTGTTAAGATATTTGGCCAATATACAACTATCCCAGTCTGAGGGTGCAAAAGATACTGAGAAAATCGCCTTTAAATGTGTCTGAATTAAGTTTTTAGCAATGCATTTTACTAATCAAAAATTAAGTTTTGAGCTATTTACGGTAGGGAATTTAATCTAGACTGGGCTTTAAAAGTTGAGTGTTTGACCCATGCAATGTATTTTTGGATTTTGCTACAAATATACCTGTGCTGTGGTTTTGTGGTCCAGGGAGTGAGTTCATTTCCATGATTGTTTCTTAACACTTAAATACATAATCGTTTGTCATGCTTCAGAGAAGTAGATTATTTGATTATTATTTTAACTGTAGTGTTAGCTTACCTTAAATTTAATGTTAATGTGTTTTAAAAGACCAGCAACCCTTCAGAGGGTAGTTTGGAGAATGGATGGATGTTTTAATTGAAACTTCAGCTACATACGTGTAATTATAAATATATTTAAACGGGCCTACATCAATAGAAATGACATTAAAGTATATTTTATTGTAAATGTTTGTCTGTACATTCAGTCATATTTCCACAAACAATAAAAGTAATCAAATTCCAAAGATGTACTTGAATTTAGTTATTAAATTATAAAGATGTATTACAATTGTAAAGATGGGTCAAAAACACTCTTATGTTCAATTAATTGCATGCAATATAAATGTAAACTATAATGCATTTCACTTAATTAACATGCCGTTACAACTTTACATTCATTTTGCACATTCTTTTAAAGTATTTGTTCCATAAAAAATAACTCTTTTTAAAAGCAGCTTCTGAACAGATACCTATATTTGATGAATACCTGTACAAAACTGACTTTCCCAAGCCCTATTGGCTTATATCTGCCTTTCATTGCTGTTTTATTCAGCAAGGATGCAATAAATTGGCAAAATAAAAAATAAAATACAGTCAAATATTCATAATGTTTCAAATAAATTCTGTTCATTTCTATTAATAAAAGAACCTTGAAAAAGGACAATTGGGGTTTCCACAAAAATACAGAGCAGCACAATCTTTTTCAACATAGGCAATAATAAGAAATGTTAGCATATTAGAAAGATTTCTGAAGGATCGTGTGACACTGAAGATTAATGAGTAATGAAACTGAAAATTCAACACACTGAAAAAAGAACAGTAATTTTCACTATGAAATTGCTAGTAAATTTCTATAATAATACTGCCTCTGATTGGCCAATACACAGGCGTCCAGTCAGATTCGGGCCCTGTCTCAATAGCAATTCTGATAAGCATCATCGCGTATGACTGTACGACTTCATAAGATAGGTGTCCCATGTAATATTTGATTTGGGACAGGGAGTCATTTCTACTGCTCACATGTCCTAGGGCTGTTTTACACACATTTTACACATGTCGCACTTGTAAACAAATTACTTGTACGGCAGTTCTAACAGCAAAAATACCCCCAAAAACTTAAGAAGGAACCACATTTGTCTACAGCTATTTGCTCCATCATGTAATAGGTGACCCTTGACCACAAGTAGCATGGTTATATTTGCAGCAATAGCCAACAAAACACATTGTATGTGTCAAAAATCATTATATTAAGCAAAGAACATGTTCCATGAAAATATTTAGCACATTAAAAGTTCATTTTTTCAGTAGTAATATTTTATTAGTAATATGTATTGCAAAAAACTTTATATGGAAAATGTTAAAGACAATTTTCTCACTATCTAGATTTGTTTGGGGGTGTTTTTTCTTCCAGAAATTCAAATAGCTGTATCTCAGTCAAATACTGTCCTATCCTAACAAACCATATATCTATGGAAAGTGTATTCAGAACAAAAACAACAAAAAACTGACCCTTATGAGTGTGGTCCCGGGTCACATATGTGGTCTGGTGAATGAAAAAGCAGGGTTGCAACTAACACAGTCCTTCAGTAATATAAAAATTTGAACAAATAGTTATTATTAACTCCCCTTTCAACAGCCAGATTGGTTGCTGCTGAGGGGAAGACGTCATGTGTGTATGGAGCGGGTCAGAAAGCGGTCAGGCTTTAGGGCCCCGCGCGCTGATGCTCGGTCTGAAGTCACTGGAGAGGAATGGATGCGCAGCCACAATGCGGCTGTAGGAAGTGATGGTTCGCTACTGATAGGTAGAGGCCATGCATTCATCCAATAATACATGCATGATATGTAAACGACTGCACTTATCCATAAGACCCCCTTTTTAAATAGGCGACCGCGTTTATGCTTAATTAGCATGGATACACCACGCTAAGGGTTGGTGCGAAGCTAGAGGTGTCCGCATGGCGTCATCGTTATGAACCCATCATTATAGCACCTCCTTCTTGACCTCGAGGCGAAATGATGTATGAAAGCGCGAGTTGTGGACGCTTGTTAAGTACGCCTCTGTAAATACGGAACTGGCAGGTATCGTGCTCGCGCATCACCATTATGCCCTTGATCAAGTTACCGAAGCCAGGTTGTCTGAGGGAGGAGTCCTTTTAAGGTTTCATTTGTTAACATGAAAAACACTCCTTAAAGCATTTAGTAATCTTAGTTTAATAGTTGATATTATTAACATCTATAGCTGTGTCTGTTAAAGGAATATTTCATCTCTTGCTAAAAAATAAACTCACTCTCAGGCCATCCAAGATGCTGAGTTTGTTTGTCCATGTGAACAGATATGGAGAAATGTAGCAGTACATCACTTGCTTATAAATGGATCGTCTGTAGTGAATGGGTGCCATCAGAGTCATAAAAACATTACAATGACCCACATCAGGACTCCAGTCCATCAATGATGGATTTGCTAATATATAGCTTTTCACTGCACTGGAGTCCTGTTGTGTTTTCAGCTGTTTGGACTCTCATTCTGACGGCACCCATTCACTGCAGAGCATCCATTGGTGAGCAACGCAAAGCTAAATTTGATAAATACCGGCCATTTTTATAACTGTTAATTTAACTGTTCAGCAGAGAAAATGAAAAGGTAAGCATTGAGTAGTTTATTAGAAATATGTAGACAAAATTGAAAGCTTTTTTTCTTTTGAAAACATAGGAGTCAACCAGCAATATGCACAAACATAGCCCTGTCTAGCACCTAATTTTGATTAGTGCAAACTTATTTGGTCTCTTTGTTTTAGATTTGATTGGAAACATACAATACCTTCTTGTTTTCCCATCCTTTACATTTGAAGACATCACATATCATACTGCAGTCACAATATGAAAGACATTAATGGTCCAATACCAAATACAGTGCTAATATAGACTTCAGGGAAATTGATAACTTTGGAGAGAGGCAGAAAATTTCAACATCCAACAAATGTGGTACCATCTAAAGAAACAAAAGTAGTACTGTATATAAGGGCAGTGACTCTGATGTCTAATAACTGGAACAGCTTACACTTTCCAAAATCCATAATCATTCTTATGCTTTGATCACAAGATTTGCAAGACACAAACTCTCTCCACCTCTGCAAAGTTTCACTTTTCATTTTAATTTCAATGCCTTACAATAAAAAAAGAAACTTTCCATCACATCTATTGCTTTTTCGGTTGAAAAATACGAATACAGTGCAGTTTGTCCAAACAGTTTAAGTATACATGATTTTAGTACAGATTAAAACAAAACAAAAAAAGGCTAGGACTGGTCATAAGAAGAGGGACGACGAAGCTCTGTACAACAATATGCATATAACTCCCAACAGAGATTTATGACGATCTTCTGGAGTGCAGCCACTGAGACAGAGGTGATGTTTATGAACTCAACGGTCTCACTGAATCCAGCTTTGTTCTCTTTCAGATCAAGTAGCCTTCCTCTTTTCATTATGTCATCCTCCTCTCCTCCTCTGTCTGTCCACAACGAGTCAGTTGCTTACTCAAGATCTGGCATTTCTGGAAATAAACAACAACATGTTAAAAAGTATAAAATGTGTCCATTTTACTGCACTGGTTGCTTTTCTTGCATTTACTGTGAATGAGTTTACGCTTTCAATTGTGTGTTTTTCTTTTTGCATGTGTGTTGATCAGTGTTTGTAAGTAAATAAATCAAATATATTAATCATATAAACTGCAAATGCCTTGATATATATGGATTGCTTAGTGTACTTTTTGGCTTGAAAATGTTCATTTCATAGACAAATGATTAAATCATATCAAAGGATCGACAAAAATTAAAAGAGAATTAGTCCTGTCAAAAAATTAATTGCGATTAATCGCATCCAAAATAAAAGTTGTATTGTAAGTTATAAAGTTATATGTAATTTATTATTATATACACACACACACACACAGTATATATTTTGAAAATACTTACACGCATTTACATAAATATATTATTTATACTATATATCTAATATATTATAAATAGCATTTTTCTGAAGTGTATTCATACATGTGCATTTTTTCATACATAATGTACTCAGTACACACATAGCTTTTATTTTGGATGCGATTAATCCTTTGACTAAAATGCATATTAAAAGTAAAGGATGTAAAGACATTTTTGGGTTGAACCATCCCTTTAAAACAGTAACTGCTCTGAACGTACAAGCTAGAAAAAAAGAAAAAAAAAAAAAAAAAAAGAAGAAAACTTACTTTCATCATCACTATCAGCTGATTCCTGAAAAAAACACAAAAATCAACAGCGAGCCATTAAACATGCAGGACAATGACATCACTACAGTAAATAAGGTGATACGGTTTTATCTAGATACCTTTAGTTTTAATATTTACTGTGCTTTGAAAGAGTATCAATTTAGAGCTGCAGTTATTTTAGACAGTCACTACAGTAAATACTTATTCCTTTTTTAGTTTTTATTGGAAAGAGACACAATCCTAAACATCTGTTTATGACATGTTACTTTTACAACATTTCTAGCTTTATTTATCATCAAAAAGTTCTTCATGAAAAAAACAGATCAGTATACCTCTTGTTACTACTTGTTTCTAAATGCATCTCCTTTAAGGCACTTTCATGTTAAAAACATCTCCTGTCAAAAGCGTGTTGAGACCTCTGTGTTCTGTTCCATTCTGTTACGCCCCACCCCTTATAAAAACAGCATCTGGTTGGACGTGACCCTCCCTACATAAACCCAATTATAGTGGGATTCCTCAAAGTGATTAATCATTCAGACCCAACTAGTAAAACAACTAGTTCATTAACAAGAAGTGGTTTTACATGTCATTAGTTTCAGCTGAAACTTAAAAAACCTCATGTCATTTCTAGATTTTTTCCCCCTCAGTGGAACAGAAAATATATTTTAAAAGGATGTTTTTGTTCATACACTGTTGTTTTGGACCACACTGACTTGCATAGTATGGACAAATTCATTTTTCAAAATAACATAATATGAAAGTCAAAGCAAAAACACTGGACCACCTTAACTTTTATCGTTGGATAAAAAAACCATGTTGATTTGGAATGGCATGAGGCTGATTTGGATGAACTGTCCCATTAAACTAAACTTTATTACATATGGAGAAACTATTAAATCTTACATCATCTGCTCCATCTAGGTCAGGTAGATCATCTTCTCCTCCCATGTTGCCCATCATCTAAAACCAACAAAGCAAGTCAGTACACCACATTGCAGACATATTATTGACAAAATTCCCATAATAATAGGCAATACAGGCGGGAGGGTGAATTATAGCTATTTTTACACGGCAAAGTACTAACCTCTGAAAAGCGATCATAGTTGGACAAATCTTCATCTGAATCATCCTCCCAGTCTTTCCAGTTATTGAAGTCAACACTAAGCCAGTTCAGCTGTAGACAAAATTCAAGTGAGACAAACACAATACACGTATATCAAGTTTGACCAGTCAAAAATGCCAGTACGGATGTACGATGAGCTGCTGATAATTATTTATGTACTAAATGCACTTGCATAGTTAGAAGCATTTGGGTAATATGCTTATCTAGAGGCATATTATCAGTTTTGGTGGTAAAGAACCGACATTAAGATAACTGATAAAACCAACACTTTTAAAACAGCTTAAGCTCTGATTGTCAAGATACCTAAGATAGTCCTTAATCAAACAATGATGGTGTTAATTGTAAATACTGGAGTGAAAGTAAATATGGAACAAAACTTGCCTTTGCTTTGTCTTTTGTTAACCTGGGCCAGGATTTCCCTGACTCCATTTTTTGTAAACAGCACAAGATCGACCGGTCTGTACGCCTGTGTTTGGACCCCTGAGAACAGAAAGTAAAACATTACACAAAATGTGCTCATCCTGAGACGTGCATCCCACTGGGAGTAATCTGAAACGGCATCTCTCTACTGTGTGCTAAACTCACATCTTGATCGATGGATCCAAAGAGGTCAATTTCATTTGAGTACTTCAGGTTATCCGCCCCACTGAGACAGCTGAAAGAGAGCATAGATAGAATCTAAGGAAATGACAATAAAAAGCCTTTCGCTTTACATAGATGACTGAACTTACAGAAACATACCTGAAACCAAATTTGGACTTGTCAAAATTTACATTCACATCCTTGCTGTCCTCCACCAAAAACTCAATGAAGACAAAGTCCCGTCTGTCGTACCACTTAGCAGTTGCTGGATGCCTGATAAGAGAAAATTGTATTTTAATTAAAGCTAAAAAGGACAGATATTTTACAGATAACAATTTAAGATGTGAATATAATCATTTAAATATAGGATCATTTAAAAAACAGATTTGTTGATCAATTTGTGTTGACCATTTAGCTGAATATTTGATCATTTAAAGAAATAGTTCACCTAAAAATGAAAATTCTGTCATCATTTGATCATTAATTTAATGTGTTATTGCTGAATAAAATTAATTTCTATTAAAAAAAAAAATGTTTGTTACCCAAATGTTTGACTACATTATGTATAGATTGCAAATAAGCGATGTGACAACTGAATATTGCCAAGCACTGTATAATATAGTAAAACATTTGGGGTAACAAACATTTTTTAATAGAAATTAATTTTATTCAGCAATAACACATTGAACAAGTTTTTTACTTTTGAACTTACTATTCATCAAAGTCTAAAATCTATCACGGTTTCCACAAAAATATGAAACAGCCCAACTGTCTCCATCATTGATGATAAATGTTTCTTGATCAGTAAATCACCATATATTTCCTTCAGAAACATTCAGGATTGAAAAGTCGGGAGCAATCGTGCTGAAAAATCAGCTTTGCATCACAGCAACAAATTACATTTTAGCATATAGCATATACAAAACAGTTAAATTATAATATTTCATTATTGTTTTTTTCTGTTTTCATCATCAAATAGATGCATCCTAGGTGAGAAACTTACTGACTTGCAAAATTTGAATGGCACTGACAGATTTAATTTAATTTAATGTCGAAGAAACAGCTTTGGTGAGCATATAAGACTTCTTTAAAAACCATTATAGATTGCAAATATTTTATTAATAAGCCTAATCTTTCAATTAACCTGTTCCACACGGTTATCATCAATAAAATCCTTTTAATTTAAGCATCAAACACTAGAAAACTCAATTTACTCAAATAAGAAAGTGTGTAAAGAGCAGGTGGCATCTGTGACACAGCACTTCAACCTGCTGCCTCTGTTCCTGCTCCTTTACTAAAAGATGGTGTATCAAATTGCCCATGCTGTCTGAGTGACTCACCATTTTACTCTGAAACCAGTAAACACTTAACAACAGAGGGACTTTAATCAATACATTTATTACATTTCATCTTCAAAATAAACTCCATCCTTATACTGTCCATGCCCACAGGACCAAATGAATTAACTGATGCGAAATACCATCAGGGCACAACCTTCTTTTTTTTTTAATCAAGGTAAATGATCACGTGACTTCTTGATAATGCCAAGTCCTGGGAATGTCTGTTATTGAGATAATAATTACCCCATCTCTTTCTTTTGATGAGAGGTTTAGGCATGATCTCTGTCTTCTTAATAAAGGCATGTGTGTGTTGTAACTTATCCATTCATTCATTCTGGCCTGAAGCACGTGCAGGAGGCGCGCTCCTTCTCGCGCTTCATTCAACCATAAAAGAAACCGATAAACTCCGTCACATTAACGACGCTTTGAGCGAGTTTGTCGATACTAAAACACAAAATTTTACAAATATTTGCGTTTGTGAACAGACCTGGCTGGCAAAGGAGGGAAGTTAACATGCTAACACCGGTGAGCTGAGACAGGCTAACCGTAACGAGCTAACTTACTTTTACTTTACACACATCTCAACAAATAAGTTAGCTAGTCCAGATGCTGAACCTAACGCTTAGAACTAGTGTTTGATAAATCTGCCGATGTTTCCTCTACGTTACTAGACATTTCAGCGACTGTGAATGAGTCGTGCAGAAGTGGCTAATGCTGGCTAGCCATAAGCTACACAGTTATTAAGTAACGTTACCGTTTTCAGTGACGAGCTGTGTTTCGCAAACATCAGAACAGATATTTCTCATAGAAAGCGCAGACTTACATGGCTTTGGCGGCTCTCTGTGGGTTTAATCGGGGTTTCTGGTATGTTCTCCCGGGGTTTGACTCGGTTCTGGTGTGACTAGAGATCGATGGGCGGAGCCTCAAACCACGCCCCTCCAGTCGCCGGACTTTTCTAGAGCTTCCGTTTGAACCCTTGATGCAGAATAATGCTTAAGCTTCACGCTTCCTCCTCCTGTTTATCTATTAATAAAGTTGTATAACCTTATTTTGTATGTTTTATTTATATTTGATATATTTTTATCCACACACAAAGGTTTTCGGGCAAACTTCCCACTCTTAATTTTTTTATTAGACTCACTTCTCAAATATTTTTCTCAAATTGGTTCATGCAGACTATTAATAAAAATGTGAAGAATTCTTAAAACAAAAAGAATATTAGATTTTATTTATGATGTTGATGATTGCGTTTAGCTTGCTTTCTTCGGTCTAAGATTTGTTAATTTAGAAATAAATTGGTATTATGTATTATGTTATTATGTATGTATGCACTTGTTTATTACACAGAAAAAAAATGTGTTGGATTTACCTAAAGAATTTCACACATATTTACAAAACAATAGTATTTTTTTAGTGTTGTCAAACGATCAATAGCGATTAATCAAATCCAAAATTTTTGTTTACATAATATATACGTGCATACTGTGTATATTCATTATGTATATATGAATACACGCATTTTTAATGCGATTTTAAATACACATACACTGTAATGGGCTATATAAATAAATGGTCTAAATAATATTCATCGGTATTTTAACAAACAATTACGGTAGGTTATTATACGTATTTGTATATATTAAAAATGTCGCAAAATGTACCTAAAGTTATTAATAAAAAACATCTAATTAACACAAAGCTTTTATTTTGAAATGACTCTCCAGGCATTCGTAGCAGCTTAGCGACGGTTGCTTCGCGACGAATATTTCGGTTGCTGACAGACGAATATAATCGCTGTCCTTATTTTCTTTCTTCGTTTATAAAGGAAATCTCGCGGTTTCCCCGCTTTTATTGGTATAATTAATCTATTATGTGTACGGCTGATCCCCACTGGATTATACGAGCGCTGTGAAGCCGCTGACATCGTCCTAAATCTGAAGACATTCCTGCACAGATCCTTATCATCGCACAAGATGAACCATTTCT
>JAUMHE010000080.1:4080729-4105835 GCA_032359235.1 Enteromius mattozi
CGCTGTGATGTCTGTGAGCTACTGTCAGATCAGGTAACCTCCGCTGGCTATAAACCCCGGGCTGGTCTGCTCCGGAGAGAGGTTAGATCAGGGCAATGCTTGGCGGCGGAGCAGTGATTTAGAAGATGGGTGAGTATGAGGACCGTCTGCATGGGCTCGAGGGGGACTCCCATCTTTTCCCCCCTCCTCCGCGACACCCAGGCGGCCGCGAGCGAATCCACATCCAGAAGAGCAGCGTCTGCTCCAGGGCGTACTTCGTGGTGGTCATGGCCTTTTTCCACCTCTATATAATAAACATCATAGCTTTGCTGCTTTATGTGCACTATAACACGGGGTCTGGGGAGCAGGATGTACCCCTGGAGAAGAGTGCTAGTGCCCCTCGACCCATGCCTGCTGAGCACCAGACCCCATCCTCAGCAAACCTCAGCCCGGAGCTCTCCTTCCATCTACCGCGCCTGGAGGGCATTCGGGTACATGCATCTGTTATCTGATATCATATAACGTTATGTCTTATTCTGATTTTCTTTTCCATCGATCTATCTATATAATTAATCAATATATTATTTATTTTTGCTATATATTGTTTATCTTACATTTTTTAACATCCATATATTTGTCTGTTTAAACTGAGTGCTGTTCTTGCAACCTACCACACTAATAATTGTAATACTAATAGAAAACATGGTGATTTTATATTTTGTGCATGCTTAAAATAATAATAATAATGTATCCGCCATCACCACCTCCACCTTCATTTCATTTAAAATGTAGAAAAAGATTTTTATTGAAAAAAAAATTACTACATAAGGCTGGAAGGGAAAAAATAATAAATAAATACATAAATATATATATATATGTCTGTGGGTGTAATCATATATTATTTTTTATAAATAAATCATACTATTTATTTATTTTTAGTTTTCATCAGTTTGTTTTTTGGACAGTTCTAGTTTCTGTGATTATTTAATAGATTTTAATATTATATATTCATATATTCATTAATATTTTATTTAATAAAAGCATTTTTGCTAAAACTCTGAAGCTATATCAATGTGGCTTTGACTTCATTTCATATTTTGTTTTATAAATTTTAGAACTACAACAATAAAACTTATTGTTGAAAAATAAAAGTAAAATAAAATAAATAAATATATATATATTTTTAATGGAACTCCTAACAAGAAAGGGAGCAGTCCGAAAGAGAGAGAGAGCTATTTTAATATTTACATTTTACATTATTTCAGATTTGTTTAAATGAATTAAACCAATGGTAAAAGTTGTATTTTAGTTAATTATTACAACATGTCTAAATAAAAAAAGGCAATCATACTATCTAAAATATAAAGAATTGAAAAAAAAGTTAAAAAAGTTAATATTAAATTATGTTCTTTTCATGGAGTAATGCTGCTGTGTTTTGTGTGTAATTTAGAGGATGTTATATTATAATGTATGTGATATTTTCTGCTCAGGTCGGACATGTGCAAAGAGTTTCTCTGGTTCCTGACCGGACCCATAACATGCGTACCCTCAGCTTGAAGCCACTGCTGTTTGGTAAGTGCCTATTTCAGCTCTAGAGATTCATTTTTATATACATTCTAATCATTAATTATGGATGTAATAGTGACCCTGAAATTTATGACAGAAATGGACACATAGACTCTTGTTTCAGAAAAAACTTTTGAAAAAAGTTTAATATCTTAAGATTTAAAAATATAGTGCAAGGCTCTTCTATTATTTACAACATTATGAACACTCTGAGGTACGTTTTCTCAAACTCTACCCTCTACACCGATGGCTTTTCCACTTGCGGGATGCTTGGTTGAGGTGCCGCTGGCGTTTTCCCCAGCTGAACGCTTTCGTGACCAGCAGTCTCTTGCCCGTCACAGTGCCCGTCAGCAGGAAGGTCCCCCCGTCGGGGTGGTTGCGGGTCAGGTTGCCCACACAGGTGGCGTCCCGCTCCAGCCACAGTGTCAGACGACTTCTCATTTCCCCTCCCAGCAGCGGGCCATGCTTTAGGACCTCCAGCCGAGAGCCCAGAGAGAACATAGTCAGGACAGAACTACTGGAGTTCAGCTTGGAGAGACGCACTTTAACCACTAGCAGAGAGAGAGAAAGAGACACCTGAGCAGGGAGTTTCAGCATCAAAGTGCCTCTATTATGAATTTTTGAAAATGAGCTTTCCTGCAGTGTGTAACACAGCTCTAAGTGAATGAAAACATCCTGCAAAGTTTTAAATCTGAAAGTGCACCGTGTATAAAGTTATAGTCTCTCAAAAGAAGCAGTCGACTCTGAAGCATTGAAGTGAGTCCCAAGCTGTTTCATGTTGATCTCAAAAGGAAGGAAACCTATATACACTTGTTGGTCTTTTCGAGTTGGTCTGAATGAAAATGCAAATTCATTCTTCACCACTGGGTGTCACTTTTGGAGCAGCACTGAGCTCCCAAACACTGCTTTATCAGACATTACAGACATGATGAGATGAAAATTCTGAATGAGCAAAAAGTGGAGTTTCTTACCAAAGTCACTTTTGCAGAAGAGGTCGAGCAGGTCTTTGGATGACGTGGCCTCCTCCAGCTCACAGTCTGTGCAGCTCGCACGCGGCACCACTGAAACCCACCACAGACATCAGTTTGACTAAGAAAAGCCAGCATGGTTTCGGTCTGGATTACTTTGAAGAAGTGTGTATGTTAAAAAAATAGAAAGATCTCTGTTTACCTCGGCCGTCATTGTTGGTGCCGTTTTGCATCTGCGCCACTGAGGAAATGCACATTAGGTGATCTTTGGGAAACTGGTCGCATTGTAGTATTCTAGGCCAGGGGTAGCCGTAGCAGTTCATGATTGGGGCGCAGCTGTCCCGTACCGAAACACACAGACTCCTGCATGGTGAAATGATCCTGAAGGGCCAGAGAGAAGCCACGAGAGAAACATTACAGTTCTCTCACTGTTAAGATCTGTTATGATTTGATACAGAATAATTGCAGGTTTATATATATATATATAAACCTGTGTGTGTGTATATGTATACTATATTCTTTATCTAGTTTGTTGTTTCTGATTCTGATCAAAAATGACCAACCTTTTAAAAATAAGATGTAATAACATGTAAATCTCACATTATTCTTTACTGTGCCCAAATCTTGGATTATTTTTTCAACTTGTTTTCTTTCAGTTAACACAGGTTTTGTAATTTTTGACAATTATCACTGATCTAAGCTTATTCACCTAAGACTGAGTAAAAATCATGAGGGGTATTTGTGGATTATTCTGGCAACATTCACTCAAAAACTGAAGCTCAGATCAATTAGGCCTATGATCAATCAGTTTAAAAAAATTAATATTGAAAGAAAAAAGCATGATGGAGAGATTTATAAGCATTTTTTGTGAGACAGTCATTTCTGACCAGATAAAAATCCTAAAAAATAAAATTATATTTAATTACAGTTATAAATGATTATTTTATTGGAATTATTTTAATTTTATTAATTCTTTTTTGAAGTTGTTATCCCATGTGTGAGCCAAATCAGTAAGTTTTAGTTCAATACAATAAAATCAACTGCCAACAAGAAAATACATTTATCCATGACCACAACAAGAGGATTAGTCATTTAAAAAGTAAGGGTATTGTCTTGCTATTTTGTCATTTCATTGCAGATGATTTTCACTTCCAGTTACCATACACGTTAATACACATTTGCATGATAATGGGATCATTTAAATTTTGTGTAATGCTAAACACAAGCCACAACTGATCACTGAGAGTCGGTCTATCATAATGAAGTCTTACCTCTCGAGGCACACGGGAGCGAAAAGCGAGCACAGGAAGATGCGGGCGTGCGGGTGGCACTCTCGGGCGAGGAGCGGCAGCCAGCTGGTGCTCTGCTGCACCGCTTCAGCTGGAGATTCGTGTCCCAGCAAGTTGGGCATCCGCATGCTGTTGTAGCCCAGACCCTGGCACAGGGCCATGTTGCTTGGGATGGGCACACAGCGAGAGGATCCCTGGTGTTCCCAGAGTCTGTTGGGCACTGCGGCGATGCCAGGTCCAAGCAGCAGCAGCAGCAGAGCAGACGCTGTCAGCATCATAGTCCAGAGAGCTGTGGGCTGGTGTAAGGTAGTGTCAGGCTAAATCAGTGATAGGTGCATTTATACACCGCTGCCTGAGGCCCATCTGGGAGAGGGCGGGACTCTGCAGGTCATGAGAGTGGATTGGTCTGGGAGGGTGTGTATGTGTGACTGTGTGTGAGGTGCTGATTCTTCCGTTTCTCTGCTGGAGATGATGAACTGTGAGCTCAACTTTACCACACACTTCCTTTTCCTCTCTTCTTTCTTGAGGAGTGTGATTATGATAATATAACAAAACAGATCACCCATGAGTCAGAGGAGGTGTTCGCACTCTCACACTAGATGCTGATAGATAGATAGATCGATACTGAAACAATAGATAGACAGAACAGTAGATAGATAAATAGATACAGACAGATTGATAGAACGCTAGATAGATTGAACAATAGATAGATAGAAACACACAGATAGATAGGCAGGACGATAGATAGATAGATAGATAGACACAGATAGATACAGACACGGATAGAGGGATACAGATAGATAGGTAGATAGAAGGATAGGTAGATACAGAAAGATAGACAGAACGATAGATAGATAACGATAGATAGACAGATAAATGAATATATACATTTCTAGATAGATAACTAAATGAATAGATATATTTGTAGTTTGATAGATACATTTCTAGATGGATACAATTCTATATAGATAGATTAATGATAGACAGATTTCTAGATGGATAGCTGATATAGTTAGTGAGATAGATAAATGAATGGATTAAAAAAAGAAAGAAGAGATGTTTAGAAATATAAATTGGTAGATAGATTGTGAGAAATGGTTGTGTAGATAAATGTATAGATAGACTGATGCATAGCTGGATGTTAGATGGTTAGATAAATGGTTATTTATGTGATTGGATGGATAGGTGGATAGATAGATATTGGATAGATAGTGCTGCATAGATAAATGGTTGGATAGCTAGAGTTGGTTAGACGTTTCATGGTTATACGGACAGATTTTATAGAGAAGTAGATGTATTTAGATGTGTTTACTGTATGAGAAGTTGTTAGGAACGAGGAAGGCCTGTCTCTGACAGAGGTGTGTGAAAGGAAGTGTGTAAGTGTGAGAGGGCTGGAGCAGCGCCTGTGCGTGTGTGGTATGCTCAGGAGTTTTTCTTCCCCTGCTGGGAGCACTACACAATGTCTACCCCAAAAATGTCCCTCACTTCCTGTCTACTTCATTCCCAGGACCCTTTCTTTCCCCTCGTCCCATCTGATGAATTAGAGACGGCGTCTCTCGCAGACAAACCATGCGGAAGAGCTTTATGAGGATCTCACGTCTCTGCGCGTGTATATGTTTATGCGTTGTCTGCATTTTAATGGCACAGTGATGGATAATGCTGAAACCTATATACAGCAATCTAAATCACTGAGCACTCTCACCCATCCCAGAGAAACAATGGTCCCCGCCAGAACACATTAATGGCACAGTCTCATTAACACTCTCAATGGATCAGGCAATACCATGAGTCTCAAATAGGGGGATGGGCTCAAGTTTATTATATTTTTTCAACTTAATGGCCTCTGCACTGATCTTAACTACTTCAAAATGGGTCAGTTATTACCCAGATTAAACCTGTCTTAATATATGCAGTACTAGTCAAATCCATTCATTCTTTATTATTATTATTATTTTCCGAAAAATTATTTAAGTTTTGTGCAGTGAACCAAAACAAAGTTTGTTTTTGTTGTTGTCTTCAAATAATATTCATAAAATCATCATTTTATTTGCAAATATTGATTTATTTGCAAATTATTACAAATATTTATGCATTTGATATTTATAAAAACAAAATAGATTTTATTTGTTTTATAAAATAATATCTATAAAACATTTATCTTTATTTAGTTATTTTTATTTGCTTATTTTGTTTAAAAATATTTGCTAATATTAATATGCTTGCTTTGTAGATTTACCCCTATGCTTACATTTACATTTTTCGACAAACACTAATTTCAAACATTTAAGCATAAAACTTTCAAATCTTTAAGACAATGAGAAACAGTTTTAGTAAATTTAACTGATTAGACTAGTCATGCAAGTAAGTCATCTAATTGTTTTTTCTTTGAGGCTATTCATTACTCAAGTCAGTTACATAAAACAGAAGATTGGTCTAATTTGATTGTAAAGAGTAAGACTGATTACCCTTGGCTAGCTGCTTGTAGGTTTAACTTGTTCTTTAGGTAAACAGTCTTAACACAGTAGCTGTGTTTATGCATCTGGACTCAGATTGACTAGTACTTTTTTTTTCTTTTTTACTTCCAACTTCTGTATCTTCACATTCACCTGGGAATGATGGTTCTCACCAAATGAGAATTGATTACATTAACACCCATTTGCAGTGTCTGTTGATTAGCCCGCATAGTGTGAGTGTGATCCTTTAATCCTGGAGTCTAATCTCATAATGTTCTCCCCTCGTTGACGTTCTCCCTGTCTGCCTCTCACAGACACTTACTGCTACAATAGATCAAACACAGATACCCTGAAATCACAGCAGCTTTTAAGACTCTCTTATCACATTGTTAGGAGGTGTGCTGGGATCTTCGGCTGATACCCACAACTGTTAAGAGAGAAGACTATAAACAACACCCTACATAGCAATGCTCTGGCACTCACCACACAATCCTAGCATCATGGAGAAATATTTACCATATTAATTTTCCACAGAAGCATTCATTATGGCAACATTTTGAACAGTAGTGTGTATGTATTATGCGGTATAGGATATAGGTGCATCGAATGCAGTATGCAGACTGACATTGACATGTTGACTTGTGTTTTAGAGATCCCAGGGTTTCTGAGTGTGGAGGAGAGCAGTGTGGTGATGCAGCTGGCCCAGCTGAAGGGTCTGACCCACAGCTCTCTCCTCACGGCCCTGGACACGGACAGCCAGGAGGAGCAGCTCACTCAAGACGAGCTCTTCAGCCTGCTCGACCTCAACCAGGACGGCCTTCTGCAGAGAGAGGAGGTCAGACAAACTCAATCTGCTCATGCTGACACAGAAATGTATCAGTTCAGCAGCTGCAATAGATAAGAACAAAATTCTTAGTGTATAACCCGGAATGTCATGGAATATTTTGAAAGGGTGAATCAAAAGCAGGTCAGTACACTTAAATCAAAACGAGATACGGACTATTGTCTGTAAATATTATTCTGCATAAGTACCATTTAAATATGAATCCTGCTTGTTCTGTGCTTCTTTGTGTGAGTGAATAACGCAGACACCTGATTACGCTTACTAGACACATGCGTGATTCCTGGATTATTTTATTATAATAAAACAGAATAATAAAATCCATTCATTAGAGATGCTTCTTTTATTATTAATATTTAATGAAACCATTAAAATGGAATCCAGAAAATGAATAGAAAACAGAATTTGGTAAAAATTAATGAAGGAATGAATTTATTAATAAAATAGAATTTGAGAAAAAAAATAAAACGCTTCATATGGCCTTAAAAATATTTTTTTGTTAAACTTTTAATAAATTGTACGTTTCTTGAGTCTAGAAAAAGTGATAAAATGGTCTGGAAAGCTGTCTATGATAATATTGTAATTGTTGTTTTAATGTGTTTAAGAGCATTGATAGTTGATGTTCAAAATATGTCCTAAAAATTTCAAAAGCATACACTTCTTAATGAAGCTTACTAGAATTCAGTTAATATGCCCTTATAATTCAAGTTATATAGGTAGAATATCCTTGTATGGGTTTTTATTGTTTTGGATTTATAAGATATGATGTAGTTTAGTAATATCACACTAGTAAGAGTGCCATTTTCCCAAATATCAGCATGATAAATATCAAAGATCGGTGCAATCACAAATATTATTAATTTGATAGAGGAGTCATTGAAAAGCCATTTTCAAAAAACTTCTAAAGACACATCTTTTTCACCAACTAATTCTATTCTATTCTATTCCAGCAACACTTCCGTGTTTTATTCCTGAGTGAATGTTTTTGAATGAATCGATTCAATGATCCATTTATGAAGTCTTAGTTTCTAAATGAATGAGCCATTTTGAACAAATCATTTGAATGAATGACTCAATTAATCACTTATTAAGATTGTCTTGCCGCCACCTACTGGCAGTTTTCGTGTCATATTTAACCACCAAACCACAAACACACTCACTAAAATATTGTTTAACGTTATCGACAAAGTCCCCCCCAAAAATAGAGATTTTTTTTGTTAATATCCCTGCTTTCACTGGATATGTACATGCATATTTTATGAAAATGATGATGGAATTTTGTTGTGAATATGGAGAGAGCCAAGAGATAGAAACAGTAATAAAATGAATATTCCCATAATTTAAAGCATCTGTTCTGACGCAGATACTGAGTCTGTCCCATTCAACTGATGGATCTTGGCTGAGCTCATACAATTTACGGAAAATCCACACCGGGCTTGAGACTAACCCTTCTGGTAAGTGAAGTGTGTGTGTGTGTGAGAGAGAGAGAGAGTGGCGGATCTGACACAATGACACAACATGCAGTGTTTTCTAGCAGCTTCCGGATGGAT
Source organism: Enteromius mattozi (assembly GCA_032359235.1). NCBI lineage: Eukaryota > Metazoa > Chordata > Actinopteri > Cypriniformes > Cyprinidae > Enteromius > Enteromius mattozi. The sequence continues at coordinate 4,089,376 of JAUMHE010000080.1, forward strand.
CCTATCGTCATTCATTAAAGTCTCATTAATATGAGGGTTACACACACACACATCGGTCGCATACGGTCTTTCTGAGGTAGCGTCCCCTCTTCCGGTCCCCCTGCTCTATTGTCTGGAGAGCGTCCCGCTGTGGTTTGGTTCTGGAGGGGAAAGAGTGAAGACTCGCTGACCCGCGAATAAAGGAGAAAAATAGAGAAATGCTATTCTTGTTTTTCTCACCCTGTTCATTGTAATGCTGCCATCAACAGTAATGTATTACTGTGGCACATACTTCATGTCGAGGCTTTAAACACATCCCTAAACCTAAATATTAAACCTTTGGATGTAACTTTGTGATAGACCTTAAATCATTTGGCATGTTGACGAATCCCAGAGACTTGCAATGAAGGAATATCATGGATACTTCTTAATAGGCTCATTTGAGCTGGACCTGAAGAAAACCACTTAGAACATGCTAGCAACCACGTAAAAATGCATTTAATGTATTCAGAACATCTTACACACTAGCAACCACCCACAATATACTGGCATTGCATATACTGGACATTTTCTCTGTTTTAAATGGTCAGATGGATGCATTAATGTTTTTATTGCTATGTGGAAGCCATATCTGATTTGGAGTGTTGTGTTTGCAGGAGTTTTGTCTCTGCAGGAGTTTAAGCGTGTCAGCGGTGGAATGTTGCAGTACAGTACTGCTGGTCAAGGTACAGATGGACATGCCAAGGTCAGACAGAGAAGCACACACACTCGACTTTACCTCGGAGAGGGCACACACCACCTGCTGAAGAACATCAAAAGCAGGTAAGGCCTTCTGATGGGCGGAGTAAAGCTCAAGGCCGGTAATCCAAAAGGTTCATGGTTTGATCCAGCACGGTTATGCGCTTGAGCATAGCACTGAAAGCGATGTTAAAGTGGAGATGTAGAAGTTAAAGTACAGTCATTGTTTATTTACCTTCATATCATTCCAATCCTGTACAGCTGCCTCTCTGCTAAGGGTGACTAATTAATGACTGTATTTTCACTTTTGGGTGAACTACCCCTTTAATCCCAGGTCACCCCAGGAAGGTTTGTCTTGAAATAATACCTGTGGTAAAAGTCTGCTACTTACTGGTGTACTGTACATTGTACAAATTAGAACTAGCTTAAGGCATGCACATAAAAGTACAGACAAGCTATTGTGTTTTGTTCTTTCAGAGTAACACGTTTAACGCGACTGCCCTCCTCACTGGTCGATCTCAGCGAGCCAATGGAAGTCGTCCGTTATGAACAGGGCGGCTACAGCCACGCCCACCACGACAGCAGCTCCACCAATCCTGACAGCAGCTGCGCCCACACACATCTGGCAGCAAACAACTCCGCCTCCAAGCAGGTCGCATGCAGGTACATCTACTGTCTATTTGGAATCTGCTCGATTGACAAATGTTACAGTGTAATAAAACGTCTCTATTTCGCAGGTATCTGACACTGTTGCTGCATCTGAACTCGGCGGACGGAGGTGGAGAGACCAGCTTCCCTGTGGCTGACAACAGGACGTACGAGGAGGAGGTGAGCCATGTCCTGTTTCTATGGCAACAGGGGGAGGTGAGCTCTGTTGCCATGGCAACCAGGCAGCAACAGGAAGAAGGTCTTGAATTATGATAGCTATCTTAGGAACTTGACGTTATTGCAGCTTCACTTGGAAACTGTGTTTGTTTGTGTGTGTTCAGGTCTTAGGTGATCTCTCTCAGCAGTACTGCGATAAAGGTAATCTGAAGGTCAAACCTGTAGCTGGAACCGCTCTGCTGTGGTACAACCACCTCTCAGATGGCAATGGTGAGTTTCTCTTTTTCGCATGCCTCCATTTCCTGTATATGTGACCAGTGTTGGAGAAAGTTACTTTTAAATGTAATGCATTACAATATTGCTTTGCTCCATAAAAAAAATTCACTATTTGTGTTGCTTATTTATTTTTTATGGAAAGTAATGCATTACGTTACTTGTGTACTTGTTACTTTTTGTCACCTGGGCTGGGCTTGCTTATTTATTTTTAACAAAAGAAACCCCAAAAGTTATACTTTTGGCGACTCTAAAGGCATTTCCACACCAAGAGTGAAGAGTAATAAGCCTCCGGCTAAAGGAAGTGCCTCTGCCTCTGAGGTGTCTCTGTAGGGGTTTTTATGAGTTTAATGAAAAGCTAATAATAATTAAAAAAAATCATAAAAATGTACAATTAAAATAAATCATTTTAAAATCAATCAAAATGACTAAAAAACAATTACTAAAAAAAATTCTTGTTTACCTGCATGTCATGTGAACATAATCAACATCAGAGAAACATGAACATGCAAATGTGATACTTAATTATTAAAATATGTATTTGAAAATCTCAGGGGTACTTCAAGTAAATATATTAGGTTAAAGAGGATCAATCACAAAAAAGTTGGTGAATTTGTGCATTTGTGCAAGACAAAAAAAAAAACCTTAACCTACAGAGAGATAATTCAAATAAAAATGAATGTGTTCATCAGTCATTGATGCAATGTTGAAACGCTTCTTCGCTTATCAAACATATCTTTATATGTGTTCTGAAGATGAACAAAGGTCTTACAGGTTTGGAACAGCATAAAGGTGCATAATTAATGACAGAATTTTCATTTTGGGGTGAACTAGCCCTTTAAGGAACTCAGCATTGTTCTTGTTCAGGTTGGGTTGGAGAGCTGGATGAATTCTCTCTTCACGGCGACTGCTTAGTCACTCGGGGCTTCAAATGGACAGGAAGTGTGTGGGTGAACATCGACCCTGACCAGCAGCGGCAGGAACGCTACCAGCGCCTGGTTTCATGGCATCCAGAAGGCCAAAGCAAAAAGCCTGACCATGGAAACCTTCACCAGGACCTCTGAACCAGATGATCAGACAGCCGATACAGAATCAGCTTCTGCTAATGTGAAGCCTTGTTTAGGAAAGTAAAAGCTGGTAAAGTAAGAGATACCCGCTGCAGCGAGCTTTACCTTTATATAGCTGTCACCCCCTGCTCCGGTGACATATCATTTAATATTCATGAGTTCAACAGGGAAAATGCTCTTTCAATAATAGCGAAACATTCACTGATATATAGTTTGCTGGTGTCACACAACTTATTTATTCCCTAATTATGAAAAGGTTTTATTAAAAGTGGCATATTTATTGAAGTTATTATTTATTTGTGTTATTGCTATTTATTTATTTAATTATTTATTATTTATTCATATATATATAAAATGTGTGGTGTGTACATATATATATATATATATATATATATATATATATATATATAAATAAATATCGTCACATAATGTGTGTCTATCTCAGGTTTGGTTACACACAGATTGTTTTTTTCCATTTTAATGCACTATTTCAAGCAAAGAAATTGTCTGTTATTTAAGCTAAATTAATTAAGAAATAAATTCATACTTGTATAAAAGTGCTTGGGTTGTGTTTTCAGTGTCACTAGTCAACTTTCTGTAGGAATTAAACCTCAACAATCACACATCACAGGTTTCAGTGATAAGCAAGAGCAAGTGTGCCCACAAGAGGGCATTGTTTTCAATTAACAAGGTCTCTAATTAACAAGGGCTCTGCTTATTTATGCATAGCAGCTCTTTCAAGTCAATAAATCTAGCTAGCACCATATTCTGACAGCCAGGGATCAAAACACAGTGTGTTCAATGGTCCGTACTGTTGTTTAACAGTAAACCGATTGTTTAGCTGGCAAAGCATCTTTCCAAAAACATTTTTTTACAGAAAACTAAATAAAACAGTTTAAAAGTAGGCCTATCTAGAGCTATAAAGCATGTGCACAGACTTGTTTTCAACCCTGTTAAATTCACTATAGTCCCTAATCTGGCTTAAGTCTAGTTTAGGTTAGTTGACAATAAATATTATATTTTATATGTAAACTTAGTAGCATGTCTTTTGAGTTTTAAACTTTAATAGATTAGGATTAATAGGATTAATGCAATAGTGCATTTATAGAAAATGACTTTAGCATCTACAAGGGATTCTAACAATTTCTGTTTTAACAATTTTTAACGTTACAGAGAGCTATATTAGATAACACATGCCATATTCAAAAGAAAAACTAAAACTTTCAAATGGGACACAAACACACTTCAGTGGCAGCTGAGAACTCAAGAGAACAGCATGTAAGACCTTATTGCAAAAGATCCTTTAATACCCTCTGGACCTTGAGGCTTAATACAGAGTCTATGAAATTTTGGGGCTTTTGGTGACTTAATAAACACGAATAGTTTCTCACAGCTGTTTGGCTATGCTTGTATTTATTATGTACTGTATAAATTTGATACCGCTTTGTGAGTACCATTTGGGCTTGGCAAAGGCAAAAGACCTTTTCTGTCCCTTGAAGTATGATGCAAACTACTTTTTTAGTATAGTAGGGTATATTAGGTCTGCAGGGGGTTATTTAAGTCCATTGTAACTACTAGATAAGTTAAAAATAGAGACGGGTTTTGGTATCAAACTGGATCCTGAGTCTATTATGACAGGAAAACAAAACAACATTTACAAATTAGTATCGATGGAAAAAAAATACTTGTAATTTTAAAGAGAAAAACGTTTAAAAGCATTAGTAAAAATGGTAATACTTCGCTTAATCACTAATATGTACTTTAAAATTACTTCAAATAGTTTTAAAAAATAACTTCACGTTTTGTATGCATCAGTTCAAGTTAGGTTCCTTCTGCCAAACCACATTTATTCTTCCTCTTTCACCAGGTCCTCAAGCTAATGATCAACCCAGTGCACTCAAATTAACCGTGAGTGTCTCACTCGACCTGTTTAAGTTCTAGTTCGACTAGCAGTTTATCTCTGCAGTTTTACAAGTCCCCAGCGCGTGTTAACGTGTGAATATTGTATCGCTATGTAGCTTCTTAAGGAAGTGATGATGCATAGTTTGGTTCAGTACGCGGCTTTGGTCAGGTACGCGTTAGTGTGTGACGACATCGGACAGCAGCCAATCACAGACGACCGCACACTCCTCAGCCAATCACGGCGCCGCGCTGAGCGTCATAACTGGGACGCTGAGAGCTGAGCGCTGATGCTGAGAGCAGTGTAATATCCAACGAGACAGGCGGCAACCTCACACCTGCTTTTCTGTTATATTACTTCACCAAACCGGGAGATTCTTTAAGACTTATTATAATTCGTGTTTAACCAACATCCATGCGATTCTTCAGGCTTACCTTCAAGTGCTTTGTCGACTGCTTTTGAGACCCTTTTATTCCTCGTCTGCCAGCGACGCACGTCAATTATTATAATTTGGAGCTCAATCTAGTCAACGTTTTACTGAAGATCAATTTTACACAAACAATCAGACGGCAACCCCACGGAAAGGTCCTGAACAACGCGAATTAAATAATAATAAAACGTGAGGAACCGTTATTTGTCAATTCTCGGGCGCGCGCGCTCCTGCTGGCCAGCGCGCGGCATGTCGCCAGAAGAGCATTTCTCCAGTAAGAATGACTTTATATGCTTGTTTGTTTACATACCTATTTCATAATTACAGGAATAACACGCTGATAACTGTGTATTTACAGAGACCTGACATAAGTTGTTATCTATAAATTGATTGGTGTTTAGCGTAATGTATCTTTCCATTACACGGACTGCTCTAAAAACTCTCGAGTTGTCTGAACAGGATCCAGATCGGGTCTCTCCCTGTATTTACCTGTATCAGGTGTCTCTCTTTCACTTTCTTCCTTACACATGCTCTCTCTCTCTCAGACACACACACACACACACACACAATCCGCTCCAATCTGGATTCAGCTGCATCTCTGACATACATAAAACTGCCAGTGATGTCATAGGAACACAACAATCAATCAAATCATCATGCTAATATATATATATATATATATATATATATATTGACAAGCTGAAATGGTTTTAAGTCTGTTAGGCTATCTGTAGCTGAATTAAATCAAATAGCCTAACATTTTGTGTGACCTTTGTGTTTAAAGCAGATTTGCTCTTGGTGCACTTGCGTATAGATTTGCAGGTTGGTTTCTTGAAGCATCTTGAAGACATTGTTACAGTTCTTCTGGATTTAGTCTGTCTCAGGTTGTTCTGTTTCTGGATGATGATCAGATGTGTGGAGCGCTGACTCCTTGTGCAAACAAAAATCTCACTGCTTTATTACAATTAATGACAAAATGTATGTTTGGAAATGTAAACTGGTATTTCCTACATCTCACTACATCAGAAGATAGAAATAACTGAGTTGAAACCATCTTTAGCTGGTGAAAATACTATTGTTCTGATCATTTTGGCCACCACTGTATATATGTGTACACACACAAAGACACATATAAATCAAATGTGCAAATTTGTGATATCAGGTTTTTATGCCTTACTACAAACTTCTGGAGTTCGTATCAGTTCAAACTCTGCTGTTGTTAAAGCAAAAGTAGGGTCAAGTGTTCATAACCTGTGTTCCTCTCTCAGATGATGGCGGCACGTGTGAGGATGAATCTCAGGAGGAAGCAGAAGTCGCCCGTCCCTTGGTGTCATCAGAGACTGAGGGGTCCAGTACAGAGGTTGCTGAGCCCAGTGTTTGCACGGGTTTGATGGAGACAGGTGACCCCACCACAGAACTGGAGCATTCAGAACGACAAACGTGGAGCAGACAGATGGACTTTATCATGTCCTGTGTTGGATTTGCTGTTGGCCTTGGAAATGTCTGGAGATTTCCTTACCTCTGTTATAAGAATGGAGGAGGTGAGATGTACACAGACACAGATTATTGTATCTAACCAAAATGAAACATAAAGTAGGGTCCAAATGTCTTAAGACCAAATTGAGAATGTGAGATTTTTCTTTCTGTACTCGATTATTATTGATCAGTTAGTAACCTTAATAGGCCATCCAAGATTTAGATGAGTTTGTTTCTTTATTCTGAACAGATTTGGAGAGATGTAGCATTACGTCACTTGTTCACCAGTGGATCCTGGTGGGTGCCATCAAAATTAGAGTCCAAAAAGCTGATCAAAACTTCACAATAATCCACAAGTAATCCCCTCCGGTCCATCGGTTAACATCTTGTGAAGCGAAAAGCTGTGTTTGTATTAAACAAATCCACCAAGACATGTTACACATGTTGCTTCTGTCCAAAATAGTTCATGATACAAAGTAACTTTTAATAATAGACAAAAAAGTCTTATCTCCTGTTGTTCTCTCTTATCAAAATCCACCAGTGTATTTGTTTAGAACTGACTAACTTGGACTGTTTTTTCCCTAGTAAACAGTGCTTGATCTGTGTTTATTTGTCTCTGCATATTTTGAACAACTTTTTCACTATGGACCAAATGATAAAAACCAAATCTTAATAAGTCATTTGAAGTATTTCACTTTACCAGATGTAAACCGCTGAACTGGAGTGATGTGGATGACTTGTGGATGTATTATTGTGATGTTTTTATCAGCTGTTTGGACTCTCATTCTGACGGCACCCAATCACTGCAGAGCATTCATTGGTGATCAAGTTGATGTACTGCTACGTTTTTCCAAAACTCATCTATATCTTAGATGGCCTGAGGATGAGTAAAGTTTCAGCAAATTTGCATTTTTCAGTGAACTGTTCCTTTAACACTAATAAACTAATTTATCTGAAATGTAATGAGGTATCTGCCAGTGGAGATAAGCTAGAAGGTCAAAGAGCTGAGAAAAATAAATGTGGGCCCGACAGACAGGAGGAAAGAGGAAGGACAATGGCTGTCTACTGTTCATGGCCTGAGTTTATCAAAGGCTGAAGAAGTGACACTCTGTTCTTTGTTCTCCTCTCCTTCTCTCGTAACATTAAACAACTGCACAGCTCCTCTGAGGCATGTAGGTGGTGATGTATGTCACTTAGTGATGCATGTTGGAGGCAGTCGTGGCCTAATGGATAGGGAGTTGGACTTGTAACCCAAAGGTTCGAGTCCCAGGTCTGGCAGGGATTGTGGGCGGGAAAGTAAATAACCAGCACTCTCTCCACCTGAGGTGAGACCCTTGAGCAAGGCAGCGTTCCCCCAACTGCTCCCCGGGCACTGCAGCACTAGCTGCCCACTGCTCCGGGTGTGTGTTCACGGTGTGTGTGTGTGTGTGTGGTTGTTCACTTCTCACTGCTGTGTGTGTGCACTTGGATGGGTTAAACGCAGAGCACAACTTCCTAGTATGGGAAACCATACCTGGCCACATGTCACGTCCTTTCCTAGAGTTATAAGGTTTTTTTGTTTTCCCTTCACTGCCAGCGGAAGCATGTCAATAAGTCAGCATCAGTGTCCCCAGACGGCATCTCAAGAACAGTGTCAGTTGTGTCTATAAAGCAGATATTTCTTATCTGTCTGTAAACAGCATGATTTGTTCTAATCTAACTTGCTCTCTCTCTTTTGTACACAAAAAATACATTTAAAAAATTTGCTTAAATAGTAGGATAGTATGCCCCAAAAATGAAAATTAATTTATGATATGACTGCAATCTGAGTTATATTAAAAATGTCCTGGCTCTTCCAAGCTTTATAATGGCAGTGAATGGCTGTTAAGATTTTGAAGCAAAATAAAGTTAGTCCATCCCTAATAAAAAGTGCTTCAATCAATGCATTTGTGTAGGAAACATATTTAAAACTTTATAAAACTTTATAAACTTTTATCTCTAGTTTCTACTAACTGTTGTACACGGGTTCACGAGAGAGTGGCGTTCCAGTGCATGACGTAAGACGTAAGCAAATGCAGAAACGAACACAAAAGTACTAAGAGGAGAGCAAAACAAACCAGTCACGAATGCGAAGATTTGTAAAGAAAAATGCCTGAGGTGGGACTTGGCAACAAGGCAAAAAAAAAAAGTTTTTTAGAACATTTGACGATTCTCAACTTGACAATGTAACTACAATGTGATTCATTTTGTAATTCACATTCCAAGTGCACCGAACATGAAGTTGTCAACATGATATAAAGGTTAAACAAATCACTTGTTTAATATCTTTGCAGAAAAGATTTGAACTAGGTCTACAACTACATCTTATACAAACTTGTCAGAAATAATACAAAGAAAATACTTTATAAAAAATTCAAAATAATACTGATTCAAAATGACTCAAGGTATAACACCAGTAGACTATTATTAACTATAAATGTTCTGCAAAAACAATAAACAGAAGCTTTTAGTCTATCATCATGCAAACATAAAATATCAGACAGTAGTTTTTTTACAAGTTTTTATTAGATCATGCTGCTTTTCCAATGTTTAAACTTGGATGTGTTTGTGCTCACGTCTCTTGCAGTGTTTCATACATGCAGTCTAAAACAAGCGGCGCTCAGGTTAGAAGAAGTTAATCTCCCATCTTCTTGTAATTTTTCCTCTTCCACTGCCCACAACAAAAGCACATTCTGTGTGAATGATGCCTAGCGATATGACCGTGTCATGTGCGTGACATGCGGTTGAATCCTTTTCTCTTTACTGTTCTCACCAGCATATTGTCAGTGTCTAATTCTAACATTTGATAATATTTCTATTTAAAATTGTGATTTTCTAAAAAATAAAATTGTGGCAAGACATTGAATTCGAATTAATCTATAAAATAGAAAAAAAACACCCAACCCTAGTTGGATGACTTTGATATATGTTAAGAGAATACTGGTATTTCTTTGCTGTAAACAAAACCTGGTTCTCATAAGACTAGCATATTCTCACCGGAGCTTCAGATGTCACTCTCTCTTGAACCCGTGTACGACAGTTAGTGGAAACTAGAGATTATAGTTTTTAAAGTTGTAAATATGGATATTTTTCTTACACAAACACATTGATTCACTTCAGAAGGCCTTTATTAGCACTTTTTATGATGGATGGATGCACTTTTTTGTGCTTCAAAATCTCGACTCCCATTCACTGCCATTATAAAGCTTGTAAGAACCAGAACATTTTTTTTAATATAACTCAGATTGTATTCATCTGAAAGAAGAAAGTCATATAAACCTAGAATGAGAAAATCATGGAGTAATTTTCATTTTTGTGTGAACTATCCCTTTAAGTGTGTTAAAAAATAACATATAATACATTTAATTCAATTGCAGTTAACGTGCAATTAAGTGTCTGAAAGCATTACATTCAGTTCAAGCTTAAGTATATCATTTCTGCAATAAAAGTCTGCTAAAGTCTTGTCATTTCCCGTGTGCTGCAGGTGTGTTTCTGATCCCTTACATCCTGATGGTGTTTGTTGGAGGTGTTCCAGTGTTCTTCCTGGAGATCGCACTGGGTCAGTTCATGAAGCAGGGTGGGGTTGCCACATGGAACATCGCACCTCTTTTTAAAGGTGGAGTATTATTAACGACCAGAAGTCTTTGTATTTCACATCCCAACCAACCTCTAGTTAAACAGATCCATACCTCGTCCTGTCTGCAATTATCTTTCATTTTTAATGGCAAAAGAGAATATCGATCTGTCTGGCTTTTAATATCGTCCAGTGTTAGACATGGCATGTATTGCATCAGGGTGAAGAAGGGCAGTATCTTTCTTTCCTCCAGGGCTTGGATTGGCATCAATGGTGATCGTGTTCTTCTGCAACACCTACTACATCATGGTTCTGGTGTGGGGCCTGTATTTTCTGGCTCACTCCTTCACTTCCCCTCTGCCGTGGGCCACCTGTGGACACGAGTGGAACACAGTCAACTGTACCACTAACTTCAGCCGCGTGTGTTTCAATCAGTCATTGTCCCCTTCCAAGAGCTTCTCCCTTAACACCAGTGCCAGCTGCCTGGAGCCCACGGGTTTGCGATCATCTGTCATGGAGTTCTGGGAGTAAGTGTCTTTGAAATATGATTAGGCCCTGGCACAGATTTGTAATTCTTTTCATGAGAGACGTTTGCAAAAATGTTGTGGCATCAGATGAAGCTTTTATAGGGATAGTTCACCCAAAAATGACAATTCTGTCATTTACTCACCCTTGAGTTGCTTCAAACCTTCTTTTGAACATGAAAGAAGATATTTTAAAGAACCAGATAGTTGACGGTAGCCATTGGCTTCCATAGTCTAAGAAAATATAATATAGAAGTCAATGGCTACCGCCAACCGTTTGTGTATTAACCAGTTGTGTGTATTATCTATTTATGTATTAACCATTTGTAGAAAGCTAGAAATGTAGATGGCCTTGCTACATTGCTAATGGCTGTTTTAATTATGTCTATCAGTGTTCTCTAGCTGTGATTACATTTGCAATATAGCATGGTTGCTCAAACCTTTTTGCTTATTTTTGAGTGAAAGTGTTGCCAAAATGTTTCTTTCTCAATCAGGCGTAAAGTCCTACGTCTGTCTGGCGGTTTGGATGAAGTGGGTAACATCAGCGGTTACATGGTCTTGTGTCTGCTTGCTACGTGGGTCATCGTTTACTTCTGCATCTGGAAGGGTGTTAAGTCCGCTGGAAAGGTACAAATATATGCTTGTGAAAGACGGTGGCTGAAGAATATTATTTAAGACATTAATGATTTTATTCAGCACTGATGCATTGAAGTGATCAAAAATTACAATAGAGACATTCATAATGTTACAACATATCAGTGCTGTTGTTCTATTTCTGTTCTATTACGGCGTTTCTTGATCATTAAATCAGCATATCAGAATGATTTCTGAAGGATCCTGTGACACTGAAGAGTGGAGTAATGATGCTGGAAATTCAGCTTTGCATCACAGGAATTAATTACATTTTTAAATATATTCACCTAGAAAACAGTTAAAATTGAAATAATATTTCACAATATTACTGTGTTTTTGATCAAATAAATGCAGCTTTGTTTAGCATAAGAGACATCTTTCAAAAACATAAAACATTGTACTGACCCCAAACTTTTCAGTGCTACTGTATAGGCCTATATATAAATAAATAAATAAATAATTTAATATATAAGTTAATATTGTCATTTTGTTGCAGCATTTACGTTGTTGATTGTATTGATGGATGAACTCTCTAATGGGCTGTTCTTGTTGGAAGTTTTAAGCTAATCTACAAGTACTCAAATCAATATTTCATATATTTATTTGATAAGTAGCTGTGTAATAGGTGGGATAATGTACAGTTGGATACTCATTATCTGCTTCACGTCAGGGTCCTGATCACGCTGCTAGGGTTTATTTTGCGGTAATGATGGCTAGCTCTACATTATCCCTTACATACACTTACTGTGCACACATCAGCCGAACCATTATGAGTGTTTGTTGGGAACATAAGAAAATAGATCAAAAGCCAGAGCACTGGCCATGTAAGCTGATTATTAGCTGTCCCAGCGGATATGTGTATATGTGAGTGTGTGTGCGCGAGCGCTGGGTTTAATTCTAGTGCTTGAGAGTTCAAATAGTGAAATCTGTGATGATTCAGATGATAACACTCATTTCAGGAGCTACAGTGGTTTTCATTTACGTGGGAAAATATGAGAGGTACAGTAATGTGTCTGTGTGTACAGGTTGTATATTTCACGGCTGTGTTCCCATATCTGGTCCTGGTGGTCTTGTTTGTTCATGGCGTCTCACTGCCAGGAGCTCTTAATGGCATTATTTACTACCTGAAACCAGACTGGAGCAAACTCTCAGAGGCACAGGTGAGAACGAGGCTGCACGTGTTTAGATATACTGTATATGGAAACGTGATTCTGTGTCGCAAAGCAATTCCACATTTCATAAATAAAAATATAATGCAAAGTATTATCAGTAATAGAGTCTTAAATAAATTGTGAATCAAATCTGCATAATTAATGTATTTTTTATTTATCTCAAAACATGTTAAAAACTGTATATTTTTGGCCTGTCAAGTAAAATACGCAAGAGCTTCCGCAAGAAAACTATTTTGACATGCAAAATTAAAACCTAGTTAATTTTATACTTTTTTCAGCATTAAGATTCAGCTGTATGCAAGGATTCACTGTATGTTTAAAGCAAAAACTAGAGCAGAGTGACATGGTTATATCATTCTTGTTGTCATGATTATGATGGCAGGTATGGATTGATGCTGCCACACAGATCTTCTTTTCTTATGCCATTGGTTTGGGGGCCCTGACAGCTCTTGGGAGCTACAACCGATTTAACAACAACTGTTACCAGTGAGCAAAATATCACACACACACACAGGGATACTTTCATAATGTTATATCTCAAATTTATATATACTAAATTTATATTACAGTATACTGTAGATTAGTGTGAATTTTAATTGATCTACATAATGTATAGATGGACATGAGGACTGTAAATGAATCTGAGACGTGTGTTTATGTCAACATTTTGACCAATGTAAAGTTTACATTACAACAAAAGTACTTTATTTAAAAGTTTCTAATATTTAATATGACTTTTATATTATATTATTATGAACAAAAATGTAAAATTCCACAGTGAATCCGTCATTTTTCTGTTTATATAATACAGGTCAAAGGTTTGGAATAATGAACATTTATTTGATAAAAAAAACAGTAATAATAAACTCTAGTTGTGAAATATTATTATATTAACAGTTGTTTTCTATTTGAATACATTTTAAAATGTAATTAATTCCTGTGATCAAAGATGAAAAAATTTCTAGTGCACAAATGTTTTTCATTTAACTTTCTGTTCATCAAAGATGAAAGTTTTAAAAGTTGATGTAGAATATAATGTAGTAATAGTAATTTTCACAATAAATGTTATGTTCAGCCTAACAAGGTTCAGACTTGTAGTCCTCACTGTATGTGTGGTATTGTGTTGTTCTTTTGTCTGTAAATAAACACAGTTACGAAAAAAAGGCCTCCAGGCCAAAATGCTTTTTCAGTGGTTTTTCTGTATGGCTTCATAATCCCACAGCATCCCTGTGGGACAGTAGTGCGTGTATGTTTGCATGCATGTGATCAGATCAGAGATCAGAGGTTGCATGAGTTCAACATCTACCCAGTTTAACCCTGTGCACTGCATCTTCTCCTACATGCTAATCCCACGATGATTTCTGTCTCTCTCCCACTGTAGGGATGCATTCATTCTGGCTCTCATAAACAGCGGCACAAGCTTCTTCGCGGGATTTGTGGTTTTCTCAGTTTTGGGATTCATGGCAGCCGAACAAGGCGTTGACATCAGTAATGTGGCAGAAAGTGGTGAGATATGCCTGTCTTCATCACACTCTTCGTTCCTTCATTCTCCTTGATTGCATGAACTAAAATCACCACACTGCTACAGTAGGAACTATAATAGTGCCATTGTATTCTTTAAAGGTGGAATGTGTAATATTTAGAATCATCTATTGACAGAAATGCAATAAATGCAGCTATGTTTTCAGAGGTGTACAAAGACCTTACACAATGAACCATTATGTTTTTAATAACTTAGAATGAGCTATTTATATCTACATACACCTTACATGTCACCATCATGTTTGTAGACATAGAGTAGCTGTTAAAAGACAAACAGCACGTTTCATCACTATGTTGTTCTTGATTGGTTGTTCAATGATGAACAAGTAACAATAATATTTGCAATAACATATCGATTTATTGAATAATTAAGTAAATATAATTCATTCATTTACCTTTGTAAAGAGACTTCATTGCTGGCTATCTCCTCTTTCTCAGACTACGACATAATCCTGTAACGGCCACCGTAGCTTCTCTAAAGGGAGGGGTGAGCGGAGAAACGAGCCGTTGGTTGCAATTCACAATCTCAACCACTAGATGCCGCTAAAATTGACACACTGCACATTTAAAACAACTTGGAATACCATACCATGCCATGGTACATAAATGTGTATTTTGTTTTCTCTCAGGTCCTGGTTTAGCATTTATTGCCTATCCAAAAGCCGTGTCGCTCATGCCTTTAGCGCCGCTGTGGGCAGTGCTCTTCTTTCTCATGCTTCTCGTGTTGGGATTGGACAGTCAGGTGAGGCTCCACTCACTCATTTACGACTACGCCTTCGGGAGTTATCACATGTCCTCTGAGGCAGATCGATGGGTTTTTGTAACAAAAATATTTCTAGTTTTCAAATTGTAATGTAAATAACTGACTTCTGTATTTTTCCACGAGAATGCCAAGTTCCAGCTTCTTGACTGACTTCAGACTCGACGTACAATGTATGACGTAAGTTGCATAATACATTGAGTCACAGGTCAGCCAAGAAGCCGGAACTATTCCTTTAATGTTAACTTCAGCAAAGCAGATTTAACTTTGTGAAAAAGAAATACACTTTAGAATGCATACAATTAAATTACTTATGTATACTTTAAAAGTATATTACAAAAAAGATAAGTAATGTTTTCAAACACTTACTTGCATGTTAATTGCATTAAGTAGGACTTAAGTACATCTTTGTATGTAATTTCATAATTAATTCTATTGTCTTTGAGATATGGTTTTGCTGAATGTACTGACAAGTGTTTATGATAAACTAAAATATGCTTTACTGTGTAAATTACTATTTAAATTAGAATTTATGCACTTATAGTGCAATTTAGGGCCAGATTTACTAAACGGCAAATTAGCGTTAGAGTCCAATTCCATAAAAGTGCAGACAGGAGGGTAAAATTCTGCATGTGATTTACTGACAATGCGCACATTAAAAAACACAGAGGCAGCCAGATCATTTTCATAATGACCAGCACAATCTACCATGAGCAGCGCAAATTTTCTTTCACATTTTATGTCAACAGCACCTTTAGGAATATATTTCCTGAGAAAAATGGTGATGTGTTCGATACTTATTTTACCCGCTGTAGCAACAGTTCAGCAGCTTACTAAAACTCCAGCTATGTAATCTCTGTCAGTGTGATGCATATGTGGCTAAAGCAACCATTAAAAAATAGCACAGGAATGCATGACCACATCCTGTGTGAACACAATGCCTTGGATTAGCAGTAGCGCTCTTAGATTAGCAAGAATACTTTACAAGGTCAAGACACATTCAGATGTCCTTGTTGCCCACATATTTCTTGAATAGATCATCAACTGCCTTTTGTATTTTTCTCTCTTTCTCTCTCAGTTTGTTGGTGTTGAAGGCTTTATTACTGGAATAATAGACATGCTGCCCCCAAAGTCATTCCTAGGCTCTCAGCGTCGTGAAGTCGTCGTGGCAATATGCTGCTTTACCTGTTTTACTATTGATCTTTCCATGGTAACACAGGTACGTCTGAGGCCGACAGTGAAGTATATCTTACAATAGAGTTCATTTCAGTTTCCTGATTGTGTTTTTGGTTAAGTTCTCTTTCTCTCTGTACAGGGAGGGATGTACGTGTTTCAGCTGTTTGATTATTACTCGGCGAGTGGGATTACTCTGCTCTGGCAAGCCTTCTGGGAGTGTGTGGTGGTGGCCTGGGTGTATGGTAAAAATCATGCAAACACCAAGACCGTGATTTTGCCAAGTAGGACGTGTTCATGTGTGTCCTGCAACAACATTCCTAACTAACATAATCCTAACAAAAATTCAACCCTGCTTAAAGACCCTTTGGAATTT
>JAUMHE010000080.1:4155747-4180959 GCA_032359235.1 Enteromius mattozi
TATATTTAGATATAATATCAAATATACAAATATAAATATATAAATGCATTTACATGTAAATACTTTCAAAATGTATATTAAAACACACACACGTACAGTATAAACATAATAAATAAACACAGCATAAACAGATATATTATGTAAAAAAACCCTTTTATTTTGGATGCGATTAATCGCGATTAATCATTTGACAGCACTAATTTATATATACTTAATAAATATACACAGAACATACAAATATATTATGTAAAGAAAAACTTTTATTTTGGATGCGATTTATCACGATTAATCGTTTGACAGCACTAATATAAATACACACACATACAGTATATATTTAAGAAAAATGTTATGCTTCTATTAAATATATTTATATATGACATCATATATAATTATATATACGTAAATAGATGTAAATATATGCTGTATGTTTGTGTCTTAATATATAAATAAATATACACTTGTAGTACACTTGAAGCATTTTTCATATGAGAGATAATATATTAGAGCATTTTTAAATTTCATGTCGTTGTCAACTTTAAAATGATTAGAGTTGTAGTTTTGGCTCAATGTGCTGCACCAGATGAGAGAATCCATGAATATAATCAAGTGTATGTACACTCAAGTGGTGACTAAATACATTTTTTAAAGTATTATTTTAATATTAATGTTGTCCCAGAATAGCACAGTTCAGTACGCTTGGATGACTTGGAAGTTTATCTTAAGAAGTACTAAATAATCATTTTTAGTATATTAAGTACTTAATTAGTGTGCAAAAATAGAGCATTGTAGAAGTGATCTTTTTCACCTGGGAAGCCTTTACAGATTTGAAGTATGTGAAAAATAGAGAATTATGTCATTTCCAGGGCTAAGATTAAAGCAGGAGCTTCAGTTCAGCTGTAAAGACGTCTTGGGATTTGCATGCTTGATCCATAATCCGTCCTCTTCATGATATATAGGTATTAACCAGGTTAAGATACCATGACGAAGAGGTGGTGGTGATCATTCAGGTGCACGTATAAGACTTTTAAGTAGTATTTACAAGTATGCATACCTGCCCCATGTGTCCTGCCCATCACATGTCAGTGGCCTCAGCTCATCATAGGGATATGCATTTTCCAAGTAGCTGTTGTATGCATGATAAAACATGGACTTTATTCTGTCCCTGTTAAGAGAAATAAAACAAACGAGCGTTAAATAGGTCTGATTATCAATATTCTTCAAAGCAGTATAAGGCATTAAACTCGCAGGCTACAGGTGACTAGTGTAATACACACTGAACAAGCTTTCTGCTGTATTTACACATGAGCATATGGCAAAGCTGATTGGCTGACAGCAAGGACATGTATTTATACTTGTCAGAGCAGCTGTAATATACTCTATACGGCAGCCTGAATATCTGACCTATTTATTACACATTCATATTTAATGCCGCATTTAACATGTAAAGAAATCTCACCTGTAATGGGACATTTCCTGCTCAGTAAAATCTCTGCCTTTAACATGACTGATGATCGGAGACAGGTATGTGGCGCAAAAAACGGCGGAGAAAAGGAAAGTAAGCATGAAGTAACGAGATGTGAGCAGAGGCAAACAATACAATAATTTCAAGCGACATGGATACGCGCAAATACTACAAACAGTGACAATAGGAAGTGCACGTACTGCGCATGCGTGTGAGCGAACGCTGACGTGCAGGTAGCTTTCGATGTCGGGTTTAAAATAAAAGCCCTGCGACCGCGAATAAGAAAATAAAAGTCCTCGGTACCGATAAAAAGATTGTAAAATGCACAATAAAATCCAATTACATACAATAAAATAGCATTGAATAAAATAAAATGAAATAAAATAACAAAATATAACAACATGAAAATAAATTAAATAAAATGAAATAACCAAATCACATAAAACAACAAAACATGAAATGAAAACAACATAATATAAAATAACAAAATTAAATCAAATAACAAAATAGCATAAAATAAAAATAAATAAAAACTGAAGAAAACAAAGATTTTATTACAAAATAAGAAAATAAAATTAAATAAAACAACAAATTGAAATAAAACTACAAAATACAACGAAATAAAATAACAGCAGAACAATAAAGTGAAATAGAATAATAAAACGAAATAAAATAAAATATCAACAAAATGAAACAATAACAAAACAAAATAAAAATAATAAAACGACAACATAAAATAATGAAATAAAATAAAATAAAGTTTGAAAAAGACACGTCACTTGAGTTTTTATTAATTTATTTTTAAATCTACCTACAGAAAAAGTGGACTTATGGAAGGAATCAACAAAACAAGACAAAATCAGCAGCACCAAAGCAGCATATTGATGTCTGACAGTTTCCAAAATAGCATCTATTACTATCCAATAAAACTTCAAAGTAATTCAGACAAATAAGCACCTTCTTCTACCCAACATCCAAAGATGAATCCACAGAAATGGTAGGAGATAAGTTACTGAGACAGCTTATTTTGAGTTATTATGTTGTATGAATGTACAATTATTAGCATTAGAACGATGAGAACATGAATAACGTTGTCAACTTGAATTAGTTTCGGCTCAATGTGCAGCACCAGATGTGAGAATCCATGTATATATGTGCATCTAACTGTGCATGTAACTGTGTAACACGAATAGCTTTTAAACTTGTTATACATAAATCAAATAAAAGATATACAACCAGAAGGAGAAACGTATAACCATACAGTGCCTTATGTGTTCGACACAATCTCAGAGTATTATACAAAAACACTTGGTGTTTCTTCTTTTATTAAAAAGTGAAAGTGAATAAATAATGATAAAAGGAAAGTTATTGTGCATATTGTTTTAAATAATGTGTAGTGGAGCTGAACTGAGACCTGTGTATGCTGTAATTTAATAAGCGGTCACACTCAGCAGCCTCTGCCAGCAGTTTATAAGCATTCCCATCATTTTCATTCTCCGCCGCTGTCTTCCTTTTCGTTTCTTCCCTGGTTTACAAGAAGCTTTTTTCCGTCTACTTGCCTGCAAAATAATACATGTTTCTACATCATGTTAAATCTTTATTTCAGAATATTATAATTCAGATTAACTTTATTTTAGTGCTGTCAAACAATTAATCGCATCCAAAATAAATGTTTTTGTCTGCATAAAATTATATATTTTTTATTATATACATATATAAACACACACACACACATACAGTATATATTTTGAAAATATTTATATATTTAAATACATATTTTTATATATATTTACATATTTTTATCATTTATGTTTATTTTCTTATATTATATATAAATATAGAACTTATTTTTCTTAAATGTATACATGCATGTGTTTGTATTTATATATACATAATAAATATACACAGTACACACTCATATATTATGCAAACAAAAACTTTTACTTTGGATGCGATTAATCGTTTGACAGCACAATTTTATTTTGCTTATTTAATCAACAAACAAACAAACAAAAATATTTTATTGCAATTCCTAAAAATGTTTATTAAATACATACATTTCTAGATAATTTTACCCTATTTTTCCAGATTATTATTATTTAAATGAACTTTATTTTAATTAATTAATTAAATAAATAAATACATTTGTAAACCGTGTCATCATCCTTTTACATTAGATTATAACATATTCCAATATTATTCAGATAACTTTACTTTGATTATTCAACCAATTGACAAATATGTTTTGATAATTCAATCACAAATAAATAAATAAATACATTTATAGGTCATTTTATCCTATTTTTATTTTAGATCATATTTAGTTTATTATTTAATAAATAAAGAAACAAATCCATTTCAAGTTCATGAAAGCCTCTGTTTATTTTAGATTTTAATCTTTATTTTGTAATTTTAAGCATTATTTAGATTATTCTTAATTATCATCCTCAGTTTGTTTCAGATTATAATTATTTAGATTAATATCATTTTGATAAATAAATAAATAAATAATTACATTTCTTGATCATCATCCTCAGTTTGATTTAGATTATTTTTATTATTTAGATTAATGTCGTTTTGATAAATAAAAAAACAAACAAACAAACTGAGGACGACGATCTAGAAATACATTTTTTGGATCATAATTACTCCGATTAAATTTACTTTGATTATGTAATAAACATTTCTAAGTTGTGTCATCCTTTATTTCAGATTAGAATTTAGATGACTTTAAATAAGTAAATAAACGAACAAACAAACAACCAACAAATAAATCTTTTTTTCTAGATCATGTCATTCTCTGTTTATATCAGATTATAGTTAATTTTGACAGACAAGCAAACAAATAAAGATCATTTTATCCTGTTTATTTCAGTTTATAATTATTAAGGTGAACTGTGTTTGATCATTCAGTCAGCAGACGGACAGATAAGTGTTTTTTACCAGTCTCTCTGGTTTGCGGCAGTTTCGTGAGATGAGCAGCTCCATTTGCTCCACCACCCTGGTCATACGATCTGCATGCTGCAGTCTCTGCCGTTCACTCAAACAGCTGAAGATCTGGGTCATATTATAAATATATCGCAGGATACGGTGAACCTACCGGCAAAACACACTGTATCCATCATCAACACACCAGCAAACAGAAGAACAGCTCAGTGGCGACTGTCTCTGAAAACTTCCAAACGCTGTGTTAAGGAAACATACATGTAGCCATGTACAGGAGGCTGTACCTTCTCAGACGGACAGTGGTCCTTTTCTTTTGATAAGTCAAAAGTACCAGTCAGATTCTGGCAGAGACAGAAACAAAGCACACAGTACATCTTCTGCACATCACCAGAAGAGGGCAGCACGTGACCACAGACACACACTCTCACTACGCCCTGACTGCTGCAAAATGAAAACTTTAAATGGAGCACAAAGGCTTATATAAGGTGTTAGATGATCACACGGCGACAGCATGTCAGGTTTACTAGAAGCTGACTACACAGTCTGTTGGAAGAGATGAAATGGGGTTATCAGATGACACTCACCAGGTTTTGGAGCTCCACGAGGATAAGAGCCCTGTAGGTGCTGATGATGGCAGAATAATCACAGGAGCGTTTGCTGTGGGCTGCTGCGAGCAGCAGCATTACAGTCACACACACAGCAGGCCTGTTCACACACTGAACACACACACCTACAACATCAACACTGCACTTCACTCAACACTGAACATTCCTACAAGCTCATCCTTGTTCTTATTATAAGTCATATATATATATATATATATAGATTGAGAGTATTTTATACAGACTTGTCAACTACAAATCAAAGTGCATTTGCTATATGGCTGCTATAAAGTCACATGACATGATAAACATCTCATTACACACGTAGGCCTACAACTACAAAAAAAAAATAGGAACAGGTAAGGCTTTATTTTAGGGTCTCTTAACTAGTTAGCTATAAGCATGCATGTTACTAGAATACTGGCCATTTATTAGTAGTAATTAAGCACATATTAATGCACACTTATTCTGCATGACCTTATTCTAACCAACAACTACAGCACTAACTATTAATATGCAGCAAATTAGGAATTTAATGAGGGAAAAGTCATAGTTAATATTGAACAAGTGTTCCCTATTCTAAAGTGTTACCAAGAAATGATATAGGCTCTATTACTGTTTTATTATTATATTATATTATATTATATTATAATAATAAATAAATACCACATTTGAAGCCTCTAGTATTATTGTTTTATTATTTTATTATTCTAATCATAGCATATTAAACATGACTCATTTGTGACAAGTGGGAAAGCCCCATTTTGGATAAAAGACTCATTATAATAACATAGTTAAATAGATAACATAATATATAATACAGCAGCATTACTGAGGCATTAAACCAAAGTAAGTAAAAAAAAAAAATATATATATTTTTTTAACTTTTACTGATACTTTATAGAATAGAATAGTTTATTTAATAGAAGTGTAAAGCACAATCACGTATAATTGTAAAAAAAACAACATTTTTTTTTTTTTAAATAAAACCTGTGTCACTCGGCTACCTAAACGCACGTGTTCGCTTATCTGGTAATATTTGTGAACGTAACCTTGCTAACTTACAGTTTGATAACGACACTTGACGTTGTAATGTCATTAAAGCGTTTATCTGATCGCTGAGACGCAGAACAGAAGCAGTAGTGCGCAGTGATGCCCTGGGATCTTACCATTGACCATGGGGTGATGAGGGACTCTGGCGCGCTCCAGTCAAGGCTTGGAAAGATGGACATGGTCCAGCGGCGTCCGACGCCTTTTACATGTTTCTCATAGAAAACTTCAACAACGGTCTGAGCGAAAAAATAAAAAGCCCACCCCAACAACCTTAAATACGCGTTTTAGGTCTAGTTCGAGCTGGAGCTCCGGCGAGAGGCGCGTCGATGCGCGTCCATTCCAGCGTTGGCGAGAGAAATGCGGCGAGGCTCTAATGTGTCTCAGCCGTCACGGGCTGCTGGCATCGCGCTTTGGATTTCACCAGATCTCTAGTCTGATCAAGTCGAGAAAACTTCCGCGATCAATCAACTTTGCGCTTTGTTTCGGTTTCGGCTGGAGATCACTTCATAGAGCTGGTGCACTGAAGGGTCCGCTACTGAAGTGCGAGGGTTGCGCGAAGGCTTTGATCCAACACCGGACACAGCAGTGATCAGGAAATGACACTTTATTTACACATTTATGTGTGGACAGACAAATCCTTTAATCTTTTATTGGTTTCAGTGCGCAACTGATAAAAATCACCGCATCCCGCATATGTTTTACACTTGATTTAATTTCCTTTAAGCTAATTCCAGTATTTATAGGCAGAAAAATAATGTTTATGTCAGTTTAATTTTAGTCAGGGTAATCCCAGGCCCTCTAAAGCAGGTCCACTCTTAACCTACTTTTTTTTTTTTAACCTTAGATATATCTTAATCCCAGAGATCTAAAATTTCACATCAGTTTGTAGAGATTTGGAAAAATGTAGCATCACATGCTCACCAGTGCATCCTCTACAGTGAATGGGTGCCGTCAGAATGAGAATCCAAAGAGCTGATAATCCATACCACTCTAGTCTGTCAATTAACATCTTGTGAAGTGAAAAGCTGTGTGTTTGTTAGAAACAAACTCAGGCCAAAACACACATTCATAATTCATAACTCAATTCCTCCAGTGACAGAATCTATTAACACACCAATGTGTTTGTTTAGAACAAACGGTTTTCCCTTGACCTGTTTTTCCAGATGATTTTTTTCTGGAGTTGTCAATTAAATAGATTTAATACATCATCTCATTTTAACTAGGTGTGACGGTTTTGAAGGTTTAAATGCCCTAACGATGAATTTGTTTCTTACAAATGCAGCTTTTCATTTCACAAGACATCAATTAATGGACTGGAGTGGTGTGCACTACTTGTGTATTATAGCTTTTTGTGCTCTCTTTTTGATGGCACCCATTCACTGCAGAGGATCCACTAATGAGCAAGTGAAGAAACGAGGGTGCAATCAGACAGAAAAAAATATGTTCAGATGGATGCATCTTAAAAGCTTCAGGAGAAACAGTTAGAGATTGATTACATAAAAAGGAAAACATAAGCAGAACCATTGAATGCTGGATTTATCAAGCCAACATAAAACTAGGATGACTGAGAAATACCAAAATCACCAACACGGGAGCACTGACATCTGAAACAGACTGGACTTTGTTTATTTTATGACAAGCAGCACATTTACATATCTGCATAATGAGAAGCAGAGTAAGAGGGTGTCAGATATTAATGTTCAAAATGGACTAGACTTTACAAGCCCCTGAAAATATAACGGCATGTGTAATGAAAACAGCCCTGAATCATCACAGTTCCAGAGGGACAAACACTAAAAGTGGAAAAAACAAACAGCTGTAGAAAAAACAAAAATCTTGTCCACAGATTCTCTAAAAACATCATATTTCCTAACCCAAACATGCTCGGGTTTGTGAATCTGTGATCAGTCCCATAGTTCAGAAGGTGTTTTTGATCTTTGAAGCCACGAGTACCAGGATCTCTCCGATGTTCTTCTGCCAGTAGAGAACGTGTTTGGATTCAGCGCACCACAGCTCGCCGTGCCGCGGCTCTGCGTTCTCACAACGCTTCTTCACCTCCTGCTGCTGCTCCTGAAGGACAGAGCAACACCAGAGTAAGGAGATGAGAATCCTTCAAAATATCTCCTTTTGTCTTTCACGACATAAAGTCATTGAAAGGACATGAAGAATAAATGACAGAATTTACATGTTTGGATTAAGAATACCATGAAAAATGCACTTAAAGGGTAATGACTTTGTCTTTCAGGCGAATACAATCGGAGTTATATTAAAAATTGTGCTGGCACTTCTAAGCTCGCTCTTTGCAGTGGGCAGGTGTTTTTGTTCAACAGTACAGAATAATAAAATAAAGCCAAAGTGCCTTGCATTGCTTCAGTTTGTGTATAAAAAGGCATCCTGTAGTGAAGCCCTGCGCTCGCTCTCTCTCTCTTTTTTTAAAAGAATGTATTTATTAACTTTTTGAACATTACAAAAACAATTTCAAACCAAACAAGAAAACAAAAGAGAAAGAGAGACTATTGAGAAAGAAATGAAATGGAGAATGGCATACAAACAAGATGCTTTAACTATTTTTACTTCAATATGCCACACACACACACAAAAAAAACATGTTAAACCCTCTAATAAGAATAGAGGACACATCTAAACCCATATATATCTAAAATGGATCCCACCTTCTATGAAATATGGCATCTTTGCTATAAACAGCACAGGTTAAGAAATCTAATGATACATATTTCAGTATAACAAAATGTTACTTGCAAAGTATCTTTTTATGTTTGTCTAGGATCATGTCATCATATATTCCAAGCAACATGTGCTTTGGACCACAGCCAATATTAATAGACAAAATAAGCCCTGCGCTTTCTTAAGAAAAATATAAATTTTTCAAACACAATAAACACTTTTTTTCTCACTTGAGAGAGAGAGAACAAAACATCTGTCATGAATCAGAAACACAAACCAGGGATTTGTAAAGAAAAAAAAGTCAGAATTTTGATATAAGCCAAGATGAGACTGGTTTTCCTCAGCTAAAAGGAAACTTTGCTTCTGTAAAACTTGCGAGACTAGCATATCTCAGAAACGTGCTCTGTGCATGCGTCCTTCGCCATCTTCCTGAGAGCCTTACGTTTGAAATATGGATTTTGCTCAAAAAGGCATGGATTCACTACAGGAGGCCTTTACTCACCCACCCTCCAGAGCCGTGTGAGGCATGTTTTATTAGGGATAATTTTTTATATAACTCCAATTGAATTCTTTTGAAAAAAAAAAAAAGGTCTCATACACCTAGGATCGATTGAGGGTGTGTAAAACACAGGCGAATTTTAATTTGTTGGTGAACTAATCCTTTAAGTTTCTGCTTTAAGGGTTAGTTCACCCCAAAATGAAAATTCTGTCATTAATTACTCACCCTCATGTTGTTCCAAACCCATAGGACCCTTGTTCACCTTTGGAACACAAATTAAGATATTCTTGACGATATCAGAGAGCCATCTGATCCTCCATAGACAGCAACACAACTGAAATGATTACCAATGTTTTTACTATGTTTCTCAATGATCTGGGATCATTTCAGTTGTGTTGCTGTCTATGGAGGGTCAGATGACTCTCTGATTTCATCAAAAATACCTTCATTTCTGTTCACAAGATGAACAAAGGTCTTATGGGTTTGGAACGACATGTAATTAATGACAGAATTTTCATTTTTGGATGAACGATCCCTTTAAACTAGTCAATGTATTATTGCATAACAACAGCAAGATCTGAGTAGTAGTAAAAATATCTTACTTCTGTGCCGTGTTGAAGCTCAAACTTGTAGAAGAATGCCCAGGCGTCTCCCAAGTCTGGTTCAATCTTTACTGTTCGCAGAAACCACTCTCGTGCCTTGGTTATCTTCCTCTCGCTCCAAAACAATCTGCAGGATACACAAACACAGATAAGGTATAAATGTAACTAAACAGTTCTGATTGTTCTTGCCAAAAAAAAGGTAGTAATGTGGGTGGGTGAACTGGAATATGGAGTAGTTTGGCAAGAGCCCGGTCAGGGGTCTTACTTGGCAACTGCCAGAAGTACATGAGGATCATGTTCACACTTCTTCAGAGCATCGACACTCTTGGTCTTGCGCTGAGGTCTGGCCTCCAAGAACACTGCTTCAGCCCACAGGATGCCTAACAGGAAGCAAGCAAGCATTAAAGTGTGAAAATGTGCTGAGGCTCCTGATGGATCTGTTCAGGGTTGAAGAAAGCATAGCTTACCAGAGCTGGGACACTCCTGAAGGGCTTTGGCCATGAGCGTGTTGGAGATGTTTTTCAATCCCGCTCTGTATTCAAGTCGAACAGACTCCAGCCTGCCAGACAAATTGAGATTATTGCATTTAAATTTTCACGCTTTGGCGAGATTTTTGAGATCTTAAATACTTAATGCATGTACCCTTCAACTCAAAGTAGTTCTGTCATTAAGTCTTAAATGGATCCAAGTTGATCACGCCGAGCTGTCAATCAGACAGCACCCAGAGGTGAATTTACACATGCTACTGTGATGAGGGCTGGGCTCACGAATATTAATTAAAAGTGGTATGCTCCTTCCGGCAGAGCTTAGCTCTAAAATGAGTTTCTAATGATCCCGAAGATCTTGATTAGAATCGGGTGAGTTTAGGGCCATCCAGGAGCAGATCACTTAAGCTGGGTTTAAGTGTAGGGGTTAAGTGATCTGCTGAAATGACATTTATTACTAAATGACAAAGCTGACAAATGGTAAATGCATTGCTCAAGTATAATAATTAGGTTTTGTGACTGAATGATTCTAGGATATATTGTCCCAACGTCAACACAACCTAACTAATATTTATTAGCTAAGTCACTGTCATAGTAGAATTTACCATTATGCCACTTGCATGTTCATTTTCTTAAATAAGAAACATTTTAAAAGTACAAGATTTTGTACTGAAGTATATCTGACCAGTACTATTAGGGATGTAACAATATCAAAATCTCACAATATGATATGAAGTCCATGATATGTATTGCAATAAAAATAATAATAAAAAAAGACAATTTTTTACATTAAGTTATATTATTCCAATGCACTTTGAGAGTTCACAACTAAAAAAAACTTCAGAAAAAATTCAGTCAAGCTGAACTTTAACCCTTGTACGGTCTTTAAAAGGGGTAAGGGGTGTACACTCACCATTCAAAGCAACAAAATGTAATTGTAATTTTTTTAAACCAATGTAATTTTATTTTGTTTATTAAATGTTTTTACTTCACATTTGTGTAGGTTTTGGATAATTTATCATACTTTATTAAAATTTATTTTAAATTGTTTTTAAATATGCAAAACAACTGTTTTTGTAAAAATGTACTTAAAAGACCCACATTTATAATTTTAGGGGGATAGCATGGATCATTTGACATGGTTTAGTGTAAGATTTTTGCCCATCTTTTGGAAAACGCAGTTTTGAAATTAAAAAATTATGTTATTACCAGTAGACAGCTATAGAGCTCCACTATTGTCTATTTGCTATTCGACCAACTAAAAGATATTATTTCACAAGTTTTTTTCAGTTGGAATCATATCTACATATTATGAAATCACAAATATAACCATTTTTGTCGAAGTTTAGCACTTTTTTGTAGCACTCTTGTTCAGGTAACATTCTAATCATAAGGTAACATTATTGAAAAACAGTTTTTTTCAGCACAAAAACTTTGACAAAAATGTATTTTATGGTTATAATTGTGATTTCATAATATGTAGATAAAAAAAACATACTATATAAATTGTAAAAATATGAAAAGTACTCCAAAAACTACACAAATGTAAAGTAAAAACATTAATACAAATAATACATTTACATTTGTTTACAAAAACCCAATTATTTTGTTACAAAATTACATTTAGTTTCTTTTTTCCCTCGAAGACCCTGAGTGTGACATTTTTTTAACACCAATATAAAATCAAGATATCATTCCTTTTTTTTTTCTTTTGTGGATCTAGCAAGTGTTTATCACTGTAGAAAGTCTCAAACCATTTAGATGAAGAAAACTATTTTATTTTTTTTAAATTTTAAATTTGGCGAACATCACTTACAAGGAGATATTTATAATTTGGACTGCATTTAAACAGCTAGCTGTCAGGAATTCATACTGCACTATTAAGGTTTTATTTTGACGGAAACAGCAGTAGAGCTTTTATTTTGAAGGAGAACTTCAGCTTCAGTGAAAACAGTCTAACAAAAATGCAACTAGTGGCCGTTGCACTCACAAACGCACACTAAACTCGTAGCACATGAAATAAACGAGTTGACTGCGTTCATTCACTGTGAACGGAGGCTCAGACATCACCGGATCATGAGCTGATCACATGAACAAAGTGTGTGCTTCGCTTGGAAACAGACTTGAAGGGACTGAGCCATATTGTGCTTTCCGTTTTAGTTTGACTGATACTGTGGCAAAGCATCATGGCAATAAACACAACTTCAGAGACCCTTAATGTTAGAAAGAGAAGTTTAAATATTTTTAAAAATACACTTTTTGCCAGGAAGACCTATTGTTTGATATCGTCACGCGACCATGATGACATCTCTACATCCATATATAATATTATTGTATTTATTAATATTGAGAATTAGCTTTTAATTTTATATTTTCAGTTTAAGTTTTAGAAATTTAATTAAATGCTTTTATTATATCTATGTAGCTTTTTAAATTGCAGTTAGTTACTTTTTTTAAGTCAGTTGCTATGAGAACATTTCAAGTTTTTAAATTTAGTGTATGATAAAACATATTACAGCTTAACAGCTATGGTTTCGGTTACCACCACCACCACCGAATCAGTCATGGTTTCTTACCAAATCTCAGGAGTTTGTGGATTCTTGAGGCGAGCTTTCTCTAAGATGGCTCGAGCGCGCGTGAGCTGCCCAACTCTCTCTTCCAGACGAGACAGAAGCAGCCATAATGACATTGAATGAGGGCACTTCTTCAGCTGAACGGACACAGCAGAGAGGAGGCATTAGAGAAACACTTATCACACATTATACAGAATTAGGTTCTGAATTCTTAAATTATAGTAAGGCGTCTTCTCAAGAGCCCATAAACGTACTCCCTGGTTGTAGGCCTCTCGTGCTTTATCGATGTTCTCCGACTGCTCCTCGATCTGTCCTCTCATCATCCAAAGCTTGGGGAAATCCTCATAGTGCCTCAAGGCCTCCGTACACAGCTCCTGCGCTGCATCAATATTACCCAGAACCCACTCCAGTCTGACCGACTTCATAAACACCTGAGAACGGCACACAGACAACAGTTATGACAACTCATTTAAAGCTCTTTAAAGCATCTTGAACATGATTATTAAGGATGTGTAAAATGCATAAAGGTGGCCTCAAGTGCAAACAAACAGCCAGGGAGAGTTTCATAATCCCTTTCCCGTATGAAGCTCACATGGCTGGTTTCTATAGATGCAGGAAAAACATAATTGTGTGTATTTTTTGTTTTTTTTGATAACATCATCACTTATGAGGAATCCTGCCAAGTGCTTGAGGTACATTTGATCCTGTAATATTTGTCTAGATGCTGACACTCTTTCCTGGAGCCAAGAGTTAAACAAGCCCAGGCAAGAGGCCATTCTAACACTTTACATCTGCACCATTTACTTCCAAAAATCCCACGCTCCTTTATAGAGTAAAGAGCAAGCACTTCTGCTGTGAGGTGGTTACCATCCACTTACAGACCTCATCTGACATAGTCCCCGACTACAATTCTGTGCCAACATCTGTGTAAAATTCACCACCTTGAATCCATAAATGTTCATAAAACAGTTTTTGCGGTTAACTTTTGGTGCAGACAGGTGCATCAATGACAGGCAGATGTGTTCATTTTCTGACGCAGAGTCAACATTAGATTTTTTTTAAGGACAAGTTAAAGTCACATCTCACTGCTTGACTTGATATGCAAAGTCTAAAACAGCTTTTGGTTTCTTTATGAGAGTGTGGGGTAATATAACCATTATAACCACGTATGAAAACAGATTTAAAAATTATAAAACATTTTTTTTTTTTTAAACAAAAACATACATTTGTAAATTTTCATGAATGGTTGAATGTATTTCATGTTCAAGCTAATTATATTATATATAATAAATATTATTTCTAAATGCATATAAATTATATAAATATCAGTGGTTGATATATTTAACTAAAAACATTTATAAAAAACATTTTTCTAACTTAAAGTCAAACATTAAGAGATATTAAATATTTAAAAAAAATGTAAACCTATTTCAGCAAGTTTCAAGGGAAACATTTCTCATTTAGCTTAACTTGTATTAAAAGGAACTAAAACGGAAATTAAATGTAATTAAATCTAAAATTAAAATGAAAAATTAGAAAGGAAAATTTGCAATATTAATAAAACTTCAAAAATTAAAGGATTAAATTATGCACTTATTTAGATTTAAATACTTTTTTAAATTATACACTAATAAAAAACGTATTAAGAAAAGGTAATAGTATCTTAATTATACTATAATTAAGTGTGTCAGATGCTTTAGGGTAAAATAATCAGCGGTTTAACCTAAAAATAATCTTTCAAATACAGTTACACAACGTTTCTGAATATTAAACCTATTTCCTTAATGGTTTAATACAATTCTGCTTTGCATACATGCAAAATGAGCAATTGGCTTTCGCTAGGCATGCCTTCGCAAATCATCTTTCCACTAGTGTCACATTCGACACCATGTTGCACAAGCACTTCTACAGGGTGACTCACCCCTCCTCTACTGATCTCATCACTTATCTCTGGCAATCAAAACACGAGAAATCATAACTTGCAGAACCGAAACGTTGTGTTCCTGGCAGACGGGTGTCCCCAGGATGACACAGCAGCGGTTACATGTATTTGACACCCATGGGGCCGCTCACCCTGGCGGTGGGGGCGCTGCTGCGGGCCTTGGCCAGAAGCCTGCGAGCTCTCTCGTACTCGTTATTCTCCGATTCCAGCTTCACGGCAGCCAGCCAGATCTCCTCGCTGTTGGGGTTAGCCTAACCCAAAGAAAAAGAAGAAAGAGGTGGGATGAGTTTTTACTGGCCATCGTCCCAGTGAACATTTAGATACAGTAAAAGTTGATTAGTTTCAGGAAATAAGCACTTTTTTAATGTTTTTTCAGTTATGTCAATGTTATGACTAAAGCCAACACTGAACCAACATCTTTTGTTGTTAGGGGATTAAACAAAATTTGAAAAGCATCTATAATGCAGTCAAACAGTTAATCACATCCAAAATAAATGTTTTTGTTTACATTATATATGTATGTGTGCTTTGTCTATTTATTTTGTATATATAAATACACATGCATGTATGTATTTCAGAAAAATCTGGTATGTTTATATTATATTTATTTAGAATATAAACCATATGGATATAAATACAGACATCTAAATGCATGTAAATAATCTCAAAATATATAATATATGTTTGTGTATTTACAAATAAATAAATATACACAGAACACACACACATATGCAAACAAAAACATTTATTTTGTATGCGAGAGCACTAATTTATCTATTTTAAATTAATATACAGTAATGATGCAATACATTTTTCAAAAGGGATGGTAATGACTTTTATACCGTTACAAAATATTGACATTTCAAACAAATGCTGTTTGTGAATAAATCGTGATTAAATACTGAATATATGCATGGTTTCCACAAAAATATAAGACAATCTGACTCTATATTACTGTGAGTCAAGATGAAGACTGGAGTAACAATGGTCAGTATTAAGCTTTGCATCACAGAAATAGATTACATTTTAAATGACACTTAAAAAAAAGTAACATTAAAAAAGTAATATAAAAATTTTAATAATATTTCACAATTTTTTATTGCATTTACAATATTTTCTATTAAATAAACGCAGCCTTTGAGCATTAGAGACTTCTCTCATTACATGTTTACAAACTTACCTAAACTTTTGAACAGTATGTTATATAAAGTTATAAGTTATATAAAGTAAATAAAAGAGAATAAATTTAATGCAAAGCCTACCACTATGCTTCACAGGTCTTTTGTTAATTACTTTTGTAAATATCCTGTACAAACAAGTATATGTTGTGCTATGGTGTTATCAATAATGATGCTTGCAATAATAATAAGGCAGTGATGAGGCTGAAGAGGAGTGACACTCACCTGGAAAGCCAAGGCCAGGATACTTCTAGCTGCAGGAACGTCACCCGCTAACCATTTCGATTTGGCACCCATTAGCCATAACACCTCAGCCTTGGGACAATGAGCCACAGCCCTCTGTAACAGAGCCTCCAACGACTCTCTGAGAGAGAAAGAGAGAGAAATTAAAATAATGCCAATAACTGTGGAATATAAGCAAAGGATTTGATTATGTATCAGTGTCTAAATATATGAAGTGGCTCTAAAGGAAACTGGCTTCAATAACAGCAAGTGTAATGATCCAGAACAAATATAAATGAGCAAGCTCAAAAGAGGCCTCTCCTGCCTCCAGCTAATAAATGCAGCTTTAAATTCTGTTCAGCTGTGTCTACGCAGTCAGTGATTATTTCTCACCGCGTGCCATGGTTCTTCTCAAAGTAAGCAGCCCTCAGCCAGACGCTCTTCTTGCTGGGGAAGACCTGGAGAGCATGAGCGTAGATGGCCCGAGCACACTCCAGAGCGCCATGAGCCACACACTACAACAAAACACAGCCAGTCAGCATCAGATATCACTGTAACAGTGTGCATGCACTTTTTAAAAGTATTTGAAAATCAATCAAAAAGACAAAGGTACAAGGCTATGAATAAATAAAAAAAAACTACTGATTTTAATTTGTTGATTATATTGATGGAAACAATATCGTTTAGGTTTACTGCTAATACACATGTGACCCTAGAGCACAAAACCATAGGTAGCATGGGTATATTTGAAACAATAGCTTCATTTTATGTAGTGATCGACCGATATATCGGCTGGTATTTGTCATTTTTCAGATTCCCATGTCATTTTCACTGTGTGCTGTATAAAATATAAGAGCGTTACTTTTGCTTTATTTGAAAAATATAATTCCCAAAGCACGTAAACCACCCAGAATGCCCTGTTGGTTAAAGTATTTACTTCCTTTTTAATTAGAATTTTATTTAATATGTATTATATGTATTAAACATTTTTTCTTAAAGTATAAGTATGTTTATTTTAGACAGATATTTTATTTTAGATTTATATTTTAATCTTAATTATTAATTTTAATATTAATTAAAATAAATGAAGTCATATCGGCTATCGGCCACCTGGCTTTCCAAGATCAGTCGACCACTAATTGTATGGGTGACAGTTTTTCTTTCATGACAGAAATCACTAGGATATTAAAGTGACAGTGGACAGTTTTGAGAGAGTTTTTTCACCCTCAGGTTACAGATGTTCAAATCAGTTGCATCTTGGCCAAATATTTTCTTATCCCAACAAACCCACACATCAGTGGAAAGCTTATGTAGCTGTTCAGATGGTGTATAAATCTTAAACGTAAAAAAAATATTGACTGGTTTTGTGCTCCAGGGTCACATTTATTGAAGAGGGTTTTTTGTGATTTTTGCTCATTTGTATTTCTGATTAGTGATTTTTTTCTGTACATAATCATGGGTAATGTAGTTTTTAATCACAAAGTCCTGTTAGACACAATTTGTTAAATAAATTTGAAATGATGCAAATGAACAGCTTCAATTAATTGCTCAAAGTATGTTTTTAGCTTTAAGAGGTTTATAAGCTATTGCTAAAAATCCCTTTGAAAAAAAAATTGATGTTGGTAACCATTGACGTCTATAGTATGGGGAAAAATGGTGGTCACCATTCCTCAAAATAGGTTTTTTGTCATGTTTAACAGAAAAAAGGCATTCATGCGCTTTCATTTTTGCGTGAACTATCCTTTAAATTTTCTGATATAAATTGCTATCATCATAAATAAATGATCAGACATGTCTGTCATAAACATGTGGTGCTGAATGGAAACAGAATGTGTTCGTGTAAAGGTGCGAGGATGTTTACACTGTCTGCGTCCTCCATCCATGTGTGTTTGCAGTCCTCCTCTTCAATGCCAATCCCAATCACAGCTCTGATCACAGCCTGACATGTGGCCACACTGCCAGCCTTATCACACTCCTCTGCATCCTGACACACACATCAGCATTGAATGAACACTTCCTGTAATAATAAGGCTTTTCCCATATATTTGTCAATGCATCTTAACTGAGAAACTGACCCTGTCCATATTGGAGTCTTTGCATTTACGCATTTTTTATTTTTTTTTAACCATTTAAAAACAGGTATTTAGTAAAGCATGCCACTGAGCTATCTGAGCTCTTAAACATGAAATACAGACCTGGATCCATTGTTCACGGTTGATTTCCACGCCGTTGGCCCTCAGGGAGGTGATGGCTCTGTCAATGATCTTCTCCACCATCTGTGTGTTGCCGTTGGCCTCCTCCAGCTTGGCAGCTGTGATCCAGATATGACGGTCAGTGGGAATGTTTTCACGGGCCTTGTTCAGAACACGACGGGCATTTTCATAGGTTTCTAATCGGGCCAGAGCCAGCCAGAGCTATGGAAGACAAGGAGCCCACTGTTAGAGCAATCGGATTTATGAGCCTTAGATTTACGAGTTCTGGCTGATTTAGACTGTTTGTGTGTGTGTGTGTGTGTGTGTACCTCAACACTGGTAGGACAGCACTCGACGGCTCTGCTCAACATGATCCTTGCGTCCTCCGGCTCCTCCAGCTCAACAGCTATCTTCCACAAACGCACTGACTTTGACACATTCTCCAGAGCTGTGGAGACATGTAGATATATCAGGTATACATACATGATTTATTTAATGCTTAAACAAAAATGAGCAAGCATCACATTGTTCCTATTTGGGATTATTTGAACAATCTCTGTAAATAACCATTATTCAGAAATATGAGTTAATGCGTTTTTTTCAGATTAACACGTTAAAAATATTTAATGCAATTATTGCAGGGGCGCAGCCAGAGTTGCCCACCCCACTCACAACTGCTGCTACTGTCACTTTCTCTTGACAAGAAGTGCATTTATTCAGTCGCAGAACATCTTTACAGCCATTTCAAACAGGAGACGTTTCAGAGCGTGCTCCAGCGTCAGGCGCGAGTCAAAGACACACACAAACGGTATCCTTTCATTTCAAAGTGCGAAATAAACTATGCACATGCAATGTTGTGGTTAAGTCATGAAGGTACCAAAAAGACAATAAAAGGTGCCTTAAAACTGTGCAAGCATGCAATATATTTTCATATAATGTAGTCACATTTAAGAACATGTCTCTGAAATGGTTTTCAGAACTGTCCAGGAGCAGCCCAGCGCTGTCTCACTCATCTAACATGCAAGATTTAACTCGTTAGCTCATTAATAGAGACTTTAAGACCTAAAGTGGGTCAGAAAAGGTAAAAAGAGTTGAGAGTAAATGAGATGTGTGTCAGAACTGCGTCACATTAAGCAAACATTTTAAAATATAAATAGAAAACAGTTATTTCACACAGTAAAAATATTTCTAAATTTCACTGTTTTTGCTGTACTTTGGATCAATGCACAGTTGGTGAGACATGAAAACATGACAAAGCTTACAGTTTAAAACCTTTTGATAGTGTATTTGACATTTTACAAGTTCTCAACATCTCAACTGTCAAAGATGTCTATACTGTGCATGTTAACAGAAGAAAAGCAGTACTGCTTTGAAACAACACTAACCACTATGGTAACATCCTAACCTGTAAAAACTATGATATAAACAACTTTAGAATACAAAATAATAAATAAAAAAATTGTATAAAGTGATAAACCACAAATTTCAGCCCAAAAAAATTATTATGCATTATTACTCTCTGACTGTGGGTGGCGCTTATTGACAAGCAGAAATAGTACAATTGACAAAAAAAACAAAACAATGCACACAAAGCAGACCTGCTCTTAAAAACGCTAATATTAGGCAAGAAAAAAAAAAAAAAGTCATCAAAACGGTGTTCCCTTCAGATATACATTTACTCCTCAGATTTGCACGAATCACGTGAATGGCCAATTAAAATGGACAAGCGCTTAAATGCAAAAACCACTGCTGTGCAAGCACTTCATTAATTATAATCAAACAGGCACTAAATTTAGATGCAGCAGATTTTTAACAAATTAATTACCTCACTTACTGCACATTACTTTATAGAGTTAACAAGCTAATCAAGGTAGAGACATTGATGAAGTAGAACCATCAGCCTGTTTAAAGAGATACTTTATTACAAAGGGGGAGATTCAGGACGTTTTAACAAGCTGAGACTGATAGAGTTTTTATACATAACTAACAATTCATCTGTCTCTGTCACACAGGTATGCAGGCAGAAAAAAAAGCAGGTGACAGTGGAAAGAGAAACCTAAGGAGGATTAAAGGAAGAGAGACAGATAAAGAGAGAGTCACTGACCTTTCCTGAGCACTCGTTTCTTGGCCCTGATGTCCGTCTCCAGCTCCGCGGCTCTGATATAGATTCGCACAGACTGAGGGAGGTGACGCACCGCCTGGGCAACTACTGCCTTCGCTGTGTCTCCAGGCTGCAGTCGGGCGGCTTCCAGCCAAACATCCTCACTCTGAACAGACAAAACACAGCACAGATTACACACACACACACACACAGAGACTATGAAGATAAGACACAAATAAACACTCTCTATTAACAAGACACAGTTACACGGAAGAGATAACATCTTAAGCAGGGCTCAAGATAAACAAAAGGAAGCCAAAAAAAATCAATTTAGTTTCACAATTGCTTAATAAAGATGGTCATTCATGAAGTTAAGTTACACAGTTTTGTTATTGCACTTGTATAAACATCCGTTTCTTAAGTAGAGCCTTATTTCCCAGATGCGTAAAATGTGGGCGAACGCAGAATTTCACAGAAATTGAGAAATTTTGAAAAAATAAATGAAAAGTACGTTAACTTGAAACACGATATGGTTTAGTGTCTGTGAATGTTAAGCTGCAAAAAGAGCAAATATGATTATGAGTTCTGCTCGACTGTGTGTAAATGAACGCCACAGAAATTAAATTAATATTTTGAATTTTATTCGAAACAGTCTCAATGCACAAAACATTAATTAACAGTCAGTGAGGCAGTTTGGTGAATCTTTTGACTGACTGAATTCTTTTTATATTATTTATATTATATTATTATTACTATTTTATTTTATTTTATTCTTTTTGTACGTACTTGGAGTATGTGTGTATTAAGTGTTGTAAATGTGAAGCACTGTGAAAGTCTGAATGAATTGCCCCCAGGGGGATTAATAAAGCTCTAAACTAAACTAAAAGATCTGGTTCATTTTTTCATGAATTGGACATGAATGCAAACGAGTCCTGACCGACTATCGAGTGGTGAATAGATTTAAAATCACATTGAAACATTTTGGTAACACTTTACAATAAGGTTCATTAGTTAACATGCACCAAGAATGAACAATGCTTCTACAGCATTTATTAATCTTAGTTAATTCTAACTTTTAAGCCTTTACTAATGCATTATTAAAATCACGTTATGTTAGTTAACATTAGTTAATGCACTGTGAGCTAACATGAACTAACAATGAATGACATTTTTTATGAACATTAACAAAGATTAATAATACATTAATACTGTTCATGTTCATGTTAGTTAAACCTAAAGAGTTAACAACATTTTTGTTTTTTCATGTACTTTAGTCACAGTCTGGAGCCCTGCTGCACAGTTAACATGACAACTTACTAAAAATGAATGCACAATGATTTATAGAAACAGCTGCCTGGGCAACATTTTTGTTCTTCACAGGCACGATGAATGTACCGATCACGTCCAAACATCCTGTCTAAGTGGGCAGCTCTCTAAGGCTTTGAGACACAGCCATGTCACTGTTCTGCCGCTGAACTGTGCAGCTAAACCTTGATTAATGAGCCTATGAGATATTTCCCAACACTTAATGAAGCTGTGCACACACAGAGCAAAAGGGCCTGACATGGTTTCCGTTTGCTGTTTTCATTCCCAGTTCTTTCTCGCTGAGTCCAAAGTCAGCCCTAGTAGACAAATTGACTGGCACAGCTTACATAAGCCACAGCTAATTCATTCATCATGACATACTTTTTTGAACCATATTTATAGCATTTTGGGAAGTGAGATTTTGCAGATTGTAAATGTATCACTATGGCAACCCGTCAACACTGGCAACCTTCCTAAAGCTGTAAAATTTCAATGTCTCATACACAGGCTGCCCCCTACTGGACATTCAGTAAAGAGACTTCTTTTCAGTCTACAGGAGCAGTTCAAGCAAAACCTAAAATTGTGTCATTTTCACACCCTTGTGTCATTTCAAACCTGTATGACCTTCTGCACTTTATGAAAAAGAGATGAGAAATGTCTGTTTTTTTGTCAACTGTTAAACGGTTTGCTAACTGACCCTTCACAAAACAGCTTTAAAATGAATATGTTCCACATAAAAAACACTAGATATCCTTAATTTATTGTGTTGCATCTACTTTGAGTGAAATACAGAAAGAGCTCGTGTGACACTTGTTTCAAACATAATCATGCAAGAATGTTTGTTTGGAATCTATTTCAGGCCAAAATGAAGTTTCTAGAAAACTTTGCACTGGCTAGTAAACACCTCTGAACTCCCATTGGTCTGCGACGATGATGTAATAGGTGTAGCTCTGGGACTCTGCCTTCTTTGACATGTAAGTTTTCTCTGGTACATTTCCTCTGCTCAGTTCATCAATGTCAGACGCGAGAAAAAGCAAGCACACACTGACAAGAGGATTTATAGTAGAAACTAACTAAAGTAAATCTAATTGAAAGTGACAGAGTCACTGTTTTTTCTTTCCCATGTTTAATAGAGTAAAGCTGCTTGTTATAAAATTTAACTTCTGCGCATAACTGGAATATCACATAACATATTTGCAAATAAAGCACCCTTTCCATCCCATTAATCAAAGGGAACAAGCTGTTGTGCAAGACAATCATACAGAAATACTTTGATGATAGATTTTGCACAAGCATTTTCAGAAAAATTAAAAACACATTTCAGAAGTCACTTTATGTACATTTTAAGAATTTATGCGCATCTTGGCGTTTCCATCCAGAATTCTTTATGCGATTTCCAAAATGCATATAAAAATAGGTGGATGGAAACTTAGCTACTATGATCAGATGCTTTCTTAAAGTGGCACTATTACTGATTTTTGAAAATGAGCTTTTATGAAGTATGTAACTCTACAGCTCTAAGTGAATGAAAACATTCTCAGATTTAAAGTTTTAAATCTGAAAGTGCACCGTGTATAAAATTACTGTCTCTCAAAAGAAAGAGAGTAGACCCCGAATCATTCAAACAAGTTGTTTTTAACATCAAAATAAAATATTAGCATATTGTCCATTCACTTTTCTGTCTTTTCGCGTTGGTCTGAATGAAAATGCAAATTCATTCTGTCACTAATTGCTTTTGGAGCATTGAAAGCTCACAAACACTGCTTCAAATGAAATCAACTGGAAGGCTTTGGAAAAATTAATCACTGAAAGAATCGTTTAGGAACAAATAAGGTACAAACAAATGCATATTATAAGAAAACTGCAAAGTGTTTTTGACCTGGCATACATGTCAACATGTCGTTTAGGACTCCCAATACTAAAATATGAACCTTTTTATTACCCATAATAGGGGCACTTTGTTTTTGTTATTGAGAGGAACGCACACATATTCACATATCCGCTTTCAACAGAGTGTGTGGTGTCACAAACAGTTCTTCTAAACGAAGAACTAAAATCAAAAAATTGCCTTAAGTATATCAAGGACATCATTTAGTTGTACATCATTTCCTCCTCCATTTATGCCTCACCTTGGGACACATCTCAGTGCCTTTCATGATCAGGTTTCTGGCCACCTGCAGCTTCCCGGTCACCTCCTCCAGACGGGCAGAAGCGATCCAGGCAGGAGGGTGATGAGGGTTTGTTTCTCTCACTGACTTCAAGAGGAGACGGGCCTTCTTAATATCACTACACACGGAAAGACATTAGAAAAGGCAACACAGACAGCCCAGATATTAAGCTTGTCAGGGTAAAACACTTGGTACCTGATGTCTCCTCCATGTGTGGGGATCATGGAGTTGAGATCGGTGAGATAGCCTTTAGGATCAACAACTGTCTGTCCGCTCACAGAGTCAGACACCTGGAGGCACCGACAAACACACTGTAAAAACCTCTGGCTTTCTTTCAATTTTTTTCAATTTGCAGTGGTGCATCACCTGACTGAGCCTCATGTCCATCAGAGTGTTTCTGGCCTGTCCGATCTTCCTCATGTCCAGCTCTCCAGCTTCAGGTGTCATGCCTCCTGGGTAGGGTGTGTTCAATCCACCGGGGAAGGGTGTATTTAGGCCGCCGAATTGCTGAAAAAGAAAACAGCCCAATTAGAAATGCATTGTTTCATATTTTGTAATGAACTCTCCAAGTGCAATGGATGCTCTAATGCAATGCGCTGTGCTCTGATTATATTCATATTTTCTTTATAGACAATGATGTGTGTGTGAAAGGTGACGGGCCGTTCCTCACCCCTTGCAGTGGGTCAACAGAAGTGTGGTTGTCTCCAGTCTGGAGGTGCTTGGCAAAGAAGCTGTCCGGCACGGGTGTGAGCTTCTCGTGACGGGGATTCCTCTGACGTTTGTTCCTGGCATCACCAACCTCAGGAATACTCAACCATTCATCTTCTGTGACCTCAGCCAGCTTCCTCTGTAAGCAGAAAAAATAAAACAGGTTTATTATTGACATCTATACTATTCAAAAGTTTAAAAGAAGTGGTTTTTGTTCATAAGTATTTGATCACAGTAATAACAGCAATATTGAAAAGTATCATAATATAAAATAACTGTTTTCGATTTGAATTTACACTACTGTTCAAAAATTAGGGATCAGTAAGATATTTAATGGATTTTAAAGTGTTTCTTCTGCTCATCAAGGCTGCATTTATTAGATTAAAAATCCAGAAAAAAACTAATATTGTGAAATATTTCAATTTAAAATAACTGTTTTCTGTGTGAATATATTTTAAAATGTAATTTATTCCTGTGATACAAAGCATC
>JAUMHE010000080.1:4181059-4199914 GCA_032359235.1 Enteromius mattozi
GCAGGAATCGATGTCACGTGTTAATTTTTTTTTCTTTCGAATATTCGAATCTCAAAATGAAAAATCGAATGCCATCCCTCCAAACGAATATTCGGGTCCAGCCCTATATTCCATGCATATATGCGCTGACTGCAATGATTGAAAAAAAACGTGAAAAAGCATGCATATCATTAATTTAGTATCAAAAATTAACAAAGTTTTGTAACTATACTTTTGTGACATTAAAACATGCTATTTTGCAATCCTCAAGAAAATACAGACACATAATGATAATAATAATCAACATGATGTACTTATAAGAAAATAAAGAAAATAACATGCATTTATATTAACTGTATAATTTATTTTTATAATATTATATATATTTTTTAATAATATAATTAAATTTTAAATCCCTTGCATAGAAGGGATATTTCACAAAATAAAATAAAAAAAATAAAAATAAATTAAATGGGCCTCATTTGTTAATAGTAACAGAATAATGTATTTGCTACATAACATAACACATCACATTATATTGTGTCAGGGTCACAATTATTATTATTATTAAACATTTAATCTTCATCCTTATATAAATTTGGTCACTTTTTACTCACTTTTTATATATTTCCAAATCTGTATGACTTTCTTCTCTGAAACATGAAACTGGTATACATTTTGAGTCTCAGTGTTTTATTTATGTATTATATATTAGTCCGTACAATGAAAGTCACCAACATCCTTCATCACATGCTTTCACAGAATAGGCCATACAGGTCTGGAATGGCATAAAGGATCGAGTAAACAAACAAAGCACTTTCATTTTTGGGGAAGCTGTCCCTTTAATGAGAAGATAATGGGCATATAAATGCAGTCACTAAATAATTCACAAACAGGCAGCATAAAAAAAAAACTCTAGTTTTCTCCAGACAGAGCTTCATCTGTTCTTCCTGAAGGAAGAGTCCCGAAGAGGCAGAATGAACCCATGGAGGGCCGAATGAAGGAAATAGAGTGAGAAGAATCTACTTTGCTTGTGCAGTGGCAGGTAATGGAAAACGGGAGCGTGAAAGTGAGCATCGTCGTACGCAGCGCTGCCTCGGCTAACAAGCATTTAGCTGACAACGGGTTAAAGCCAAAGCTTTGACGTCTCCCAACTTTCTCGGCTTTAGTTTGGTCTAATTGCTCCCTGAGGGACCAATCCTGTGGTCAGACCCGCCTGAGCACGGCCCAGATGCTGGTGCATGCTGGGTAACCTTCACCTCTCCAAAATATAGATCCATATATTCACCATTCTGGATGAAATAGTACAAGCAGCACCGTCATCACAGCTGAGCTCACTGTTAATACTGTTATTCTACAGAAGAGGTGAGAAATGATGTCTCAAGTCCCGAGACACGAATAAATCTCATAATCCCAAATATTTCAAACACGCTAGATTAAAATGGCAAATGAAGAACTATAACACGGCAAACCAAATGAAATCATATGACAAAACTAGATTTTTAAAATGTAATGGAGTCTTTTGTGAAAAACCTGCACAATGCTAAGGATTTAAGAAGTTTATTGCAAACTATTCAATTTGAGATTACTCATCTTTTGCTGTACAAAGCGTTCTGTTTCCACCAGACTGGATTTGTTTATCTCTCTTCAGGATTGTGGGTAGTTTGAAAGTTGTGTAGCTGTGGTTGTACAATATTTTGGCTTGGCTGATATTATTAGCCAATATTTATCAAATTTGTTGGAAAATGTTGGAAGTGTCAAGTGTTGGAAGACTTTTATTTAGTCAAGTGCTGATTGCAGATAGCGCCCATTCTCCATCTTCTTTAGTTTATTCTCTCTGTCTAATAACTGAAAGTCAAACTTTATAATGCGATTTCATTTATTTAATTATGTGTTCTTTTTAATTTTTTCAAGTAACAGGTTTTTTCTTGGTTTTAGTTTACTATAATAACCCTGTTTTTGATCTTGGATTTCATTTTCATTGTTATTTAATTTATGTAAATTATTACATTTAATTAAAAAAGAAAGTTAATCATTAAAAACAAATAAATATAAATAATTTTATACATTTAATTACATTT
The DNA here is from genome assembly GCA_032359235.1 of Enteromius mattozi. Taxonomy (NCBI): domain Eukaryota; kingdom Metazoa; phylum Chordata; class Actinopteri; order Cypriniformes; family Cyprinidae; genus Enteromius; species Enteromius mattozi. The sequence continues at coordinate 4,183,120 of JAUMHE010000080.1, forward strand.
ATTAATATTTGAATAACATTAATTTATGATTACATATTTTTTAATTTATATTCTATTTAAAAAAATATTTACATAATTGAATTCATGTAAATTAATACAATTAAATTAAATAAAAAATCTAAAATAACTCAAAGTCAAACTCCACTTTTCCATATACTGTTGACATTCAGCAAATATGCATTTTAAACGAGATTTTGAATATCTAATAAAAATGTAATGAATAATACATTTATAGATACATTTTTGATTAAGTTTTTTCAAATTGATTATTTGTTCAATATATTTATTTATTAAAAAAATATATATATTTAAAAGCTAAGATTGGGGGATTTGAGCTTTTGACCTCTGATTGACATTAGGATAGGGAAGCAGCAGATCAAAACACAAATGATAATGCTTACTAAATTGAAATAAGTGTTGGAAGTGGAACTTTAATTTTGACAGTGCTAAGTGCAGAAGCTCCATTCTACATCTGCATAGTTTATTCTCTTTGTGTTGCCAGTTCTATTTAATAACCTGTAATACCGTTTTGCATATTTAATATATATATATTTTTTAAAGCTTCTTCATGATTTTAGCTTACTATAATAACCCTGTTACTGGTCTTGGAAAACCTTGATATATTGGGAAGCCTAATTGTAGATGCTCTTATTGGGGGATTCGAGCTCAAGACATCTTGCAACCACAATGTTTTCAGGATAAAGAATCGGCAGATAATAACTGTAAATGATGATGTTTACTAAATCCACATTTTAACTCTAATCTGTGATAAAACTATGATTCATCTCACAGCAATCAAAAATCCACTTTCCATTTGAAAAAAGTGGCAAAAACTACTGTAACGCTAAGCCCTGTTTGGCCACATTGACTGCACTCCACGTGAACTTTAAGGAAGATCGACTCTTCTCAGCAACTGCAGCTTTCAGTTCTTCATGGTATCAAAGCTCATGACACAGCAAAGCCATCACAGCTCGCCATGAAGACAGATGCTTCACAAAGCCTACGCTTCATTTCTTTCACCTCTGAATATCTTCATCATCTGCTGCCTGGGGACGAGGCCGAGTTTGAGCTTCATTTTTAACGCGTTCATTATTTGCTCTTGAAAACGTCTGCAGGATACGAGACCAAAAAAATAATTCCTCAAGGAACAAAACCAAACTTCATAACAACACATGAAGTTAAGAGAGACATTCGTCAGCCTGCGGCGATGAGAGGAAGCTTCATCAATCTGAGAGAGTAAGTCCTGAAGTTTCTGTTCCTAACGCTCACGTTTGTCCTACGTGACCGCATCCATTCAGCTGCATTAGAATTACTGCTGTGTATAATCATCTCATTAAAGAATAAAAATTGAAAATACAGTCGACATTCATTCACCCTCAGGACTGACGTTGTTCTGCGTGATTCAAAAACAGACGCTGTGAATGTCCAGACTGTGCGTGTCGAGACGAATCGCGCTCGTCCAAGGCCTAAGAAGTGATTGCAACCAATGACATTTGACATCACTCATGTCCAACCGGGTCCGACGTGTTTTGACTCGCCGTATTGGATTCAGACACATGAGAGAACAAATAGACAGGAAGACTTTCAGTTAAGAACAATGTTTATAGTTATATATTATGCAGATTTGGATTTTGTATTCCTGTAAGATATTGGCTCTCAACGACACACCCCAGAAAACTTCCATAGGGACAGCAAGATGACTTAAACATTTAAACTAGCTAAAATAAATAAAAAAACAAAATGATTCTTAACTGAATTTAATCACTTTTTTTGTGATTTTTTTCAGTGTTATTTTTAACATCACCATTGTTGTGTAGTAAATTATGTATTTATGTAATGCTTATATTATGCAAAAACAACAAAATGACTAAAATGTGACAAAAATTACATCGAAAACATTTAATTAATATAATATATATATATATATATATACACACACACATATAAAAAATACACACACACAAGTCGACATTTGAAGTGGATCAAAACCTTTCAAAAATGCATTCTTGTCTTGACAACTTTATTAAACTTTTGATTCACTTTAAATGCTGAATAGCTGTCAAATGATTAATCGCAATTATGTCCAAAATAAAAGTTTGTTTATATAATATGTGTGTGTTCTGTGTATAATGTATAAATACACACACAGAGCACACATTTAGAAAATATTTACGTTTCTATTTAAATGCATTTAATTTATATTAATAGTTTTAGTAATTTTGTTGTTTGTTTTTGTAAAAAAAAAAATAAAAAAAAATTATATATACATATAATTTATATTTAACTTATAATTTAAAATATAAGTGTGTTTGTGTGTAAAATAAATATATATATATATATATATATATATATATATATATATGCATGTACACAGGATTTAATTAACAGAATCTAGGAGTATTCACTGATCAAAATACGGTCTGAAAACAAAGCAGACGAAACAAACGACGAATCAGAGCTTTGGATATTGCTGTGGACAACGGAGGGCCTTAGAGTCAAATAGACAGAGATTCAGAGCTTTAAAAAGAAGGTAATCAATGGATTTTCCTGCTGTTATCTTCTCGTGTTTCCTATGTTTTCAGTAAACTCATGTTCTCCAAATGTCCTCTATCGATGATGAAAGCACCTATAAATCTGGCATCAGCAGTGAAGTGCATCTAATTACCAAACTGTCCCACACACACATGACCATTCACACAACTCAGAAGAGTTAAAAATAAATAATGAAGTTTCCAGCTTTGTGCAACGGTGAGAGGATCCTCCACTGAGCTCGCTCCTGCAACAAAACTCAATTTAAATCGATTGTGTGTCTGAAATCCTGGATGGTTTTTCCCGTGAGACGCAGGAGCCTGTGTGTGGCCACTAATGCACATTCAGTGAGGGTTTCTTATCAGGCTCAGCCACCGATACTCACAAATAATGACCCTAAAATACTAAAAAAGTAAACAATTTAATTACTTAATTAGCTTATGTTATTAGTATAGTCTTTGCATATCATATACACTGCCTGGCCAAAAAAAAGGACACACACTCTAATATTTCGTTGGACCGCCTTTAGATTTGATTATGCCACGTATTCGCTCTGGCATTGTTTCGATAAGCTTCTGCAATGTCACAAGATTTATTTCCATCCAGTGTTGCATTAATTTTTCACCAAGAACTTGCATTGATGATGGTAGAGTCTGACCGCTGCGCAAGGCATTCTCCGGCACATCCCAAAGGTCTGGACTCTGTGATGGCCAATCCATGTGTGAAAATGATTTCTCACGCTCCCAGAACCACTCTTTCACAATTTGAGACCGATGAATCCTGGCATTGCCATCTTGGAATATGCCCGTGCCATCAGGGAAGAAAAAACCCATTGATAGAATAACCTGGTCATTCAGTGTAGTCAGGTACTCAGCTGACCTCATTCTTGGAGAACATACTGTTGCTGAACCTAGACCTGACCAAGTGCAGCAACCCCAGATCATAGCACTGCCCCCACAGGCTTGTACAGTAGGCACTAGGCATGATGAGTGCATCACTTCATCTGCCTCTCTTCTTACCCTGATGCGCCCATCACTCTGGAACAGGGTAAATCTGGACTCATCACACCACATGACCTTCTTCCATTGCTCCAGAGTCCAATCTTTATGCTCCCTAGCAAACTGAAGCCTTTTTTTCCGGTTTGCCTCACTGATTAGTGGTTTTCTTACAGCTACACAGCTGTTCAGTCCCAATCCCTTGAGTTCCCTTCGCATTGTGTGTGTGGAAATGCTCTTACTTTCACTATTAAACATAGCCCTGAGGGTCTACTGTTCTTCGATGTAATGCTTAAGTGATCGCTGATCACCGGTCCCCACTATCCTTCCACTATTTAATAATGTGTTTGACAGTTCTTAACCCAATTTTAGTAGTTTCTGCAATCTCCTTAGATGTTTTCTCTGCTTAATGCATGCCAATGATTTGACTCTTCTCAAACACACTAACATCTTTTCCACGACCAAGAGATGTGTCTTTCGACATGGTTGTTTATGAAATGAGAAGCAATTCATTGCACCAGTTGGGGATAAATAACTTGCTGTCAGCTGAAAGATAATCGCCCATGCAGTAATTGTCCAATAGGAGGCTCGAATCTATTTGCTTAGTTAAATCCAGGTGGAGACTTTTTTTTTGGCCAGGCAGTGTAGTATGCTTCAGAATATATACGCAGGACTATACATGCACTACAAGTTATGTCAAAGAGAGAGATCCATACAAACAGTGCTGAAAGAAGTTATTAACAGTTAAGGAGGCGGCAATTAAAACCAAAACAAAGAACCGTAAGTACAACTGTAAATGCATAAAATAATACATATAAAGAAAAGAACCAAAGAGAACAAAATAAAGCTTCTCCAAAGTTTGAGGCCAAAGTCTAATGGTATCCTCTCTTGGATACCATTAGTCCTCTCATAATTCGCGATATACCATCTCTATAAATGCGAGAACCCTATATTTCTTATTAAGAGAATGTGGCTGCTTCCATCTTGTTGCTGGCAGCTGTCAAGCCAGTTGTTTCTGAGTTTTGTTAAGCTGGATGTCAGAGAGATCAGTTAAAATAAAAACAGATGGGTTAAAAAGTTAGCAACCCCAGGGCATTCCCAAATCATTAAACGTAATCTTTTGCATGCAATCACAGATGAACAGGTCAAATTACCCTCCTCAGCACAATTCATGATGCACTGCAGCTGTACCTCATCATAGTTAGTGTCATTCAGATCCTCGTCATCATCGTCTTGGTTCTTCTTCATCTGATCGCCCACCGTCCTCTTCCCAGGGGGTGCGTGCCGGTCATCTACTGGGTCATTGGCATCACGAGCGGGACCGATATCCGATCGCGTGGTGAAACCCGTTGCACTGAGGAGCACAATCACAACTCAGTACTAAAAAAAAAAATACTATAATATATACTACCGCTCAAAAGTTTGGAGGCATTACTATTTTTAATGTAAATGCATTTGCTTGATCAAAAATACAGTTCAATTAGTAATATTGTGAAATACTATTACAACTGCTCCTTTAGTTGAATATATTTTAAATGCAATCGATTTCTCAATTTTCAGCATAATTACTCCAGTCTTCAGTGTCACATGATGCTTCAGAAATCAATTTCTAACTCTAGCTGTCAAAAAGACTGGAATAACAATTTAAAAATTCTGCTTTGCATCACAGGTATAAACTACATTTCGACATGTATTAAAATAATAAGCATTGTATAGATATTACACAATATGACTGTTTTTAGTGCATTTCTGACCAAATAAATGCAGCCTTAGAATCGTTTTCTAAAGTTTGAAAGTAGTGCAAATTACAAGATATTTTAGAACATAGAACAACACAAAGCATCATGACATATTAATATAATAACACGTCGTAAAACAACACATTAAAATGACAACAAATTACGCATCATTAACGTTAAGCATCACAATTTTTTTCTTAGCCGCCTGAAAATCATGCGTGTTGTTATTATTAACACATTTATGCATGAAGTGAGCCGTCTCACATGGTTATTATGTGTAACATGTTATGCATGCATTGGTCTCTCACCCTCTACCCAGACCGGGCACGTAACCCAGGGGCGCAGGCATGCCCAGAAACGGCTTCTTCTTCTTATTCAACCCGCCCATGAGCGGAGAGGCGAGCGGCATCGCCGGTGCTCCGCCCGCGGCCCCGCCGGTCCCTCCGGAGGCGCCTTTGCTTGCAGTTTTCGCGGGTTGTTTCGCTGTAGCGCTCGCCATCGTTGCGCTGCCGAAAACACACTTCACTTCCGGCACAACAAGAGACGCGTATCCGGTGACATAAAAGTCCGCTTTTAAAATATTGCAGTTGCCCTATAGCGCCCTCACAGGAGGGGCAGTGTGAAGTAACGTGACCTAAATTCACCTGCTTTTTGTACTTTTGTTGTAAGTTATGTTATGTGCTTCTGTCATAACTAAAACAAGACGACGTAACACGCAAAAAAAGTACTGTGTAGCTTATGTTGCTGAACCTTCCCTTTTATCAAGCATATGCTTTTAATTTCTAATTTGTTAATGAATAAAATAATAGTAGGCTCCCTTTACAACATGGTTTTTATCTATAGAGGGCAGCAGAGGCTTGGTTTCTACGGGGGCAATATTTTTCAGAACAGCACATAAAGCTTTGCATTTTAGTACTGATACACTTACTATTATTCTAGCTTAATAATTAAGAATAATTAAAAGTTAACCAGTTAAATGTTAAGCATTTGTAGCTGAAAGACAGTGGCTCCACCAATGGTGTAAGTTTGGGGCGGGGCTTTTTGTTGGTCTGACCAATGGGAGACAAGGGTAGTGTTTGGAAAACTTTAAAATAAAAAATTTAAAAATGTATGTTAAAACCTGACAGAGTAAAAAGACCTTTAAAGCACTTTAAGTTTTTTAATGGAGCTTTAAGAATCCATTATTTGTGAGTGACATTGAGCAGTACAGTTCATATTTAAAGTTCACTCTGTGCTTATGTTAAATAAAATCATTCTGTGCATATCAGTGGAAGTAAATAGCTAATTTTAAGTTCATATTTCATCACTTGGGATGTATCAACCATCCTCACACCACCTCAATGCTCCAGCTATGGATTTCTCAGCAGAGACGATAATGAGAGCAGACACTGTCACATCAGACTCAAGGGCTTTCGGCAGGTCAATTTAATAAATGTGCCTACAACATCAGAAAAATCGGCTGGGCTGAGAAGACAGTTCTTGAAAGCTTATAGATTCAAACAGAAATGCCTGCCAAATCGGACTGCGTTTAACACTCAACTTATTCACGTATGAAACAGTGGCCTAAGAGTTGGCAGTCAGACTAGAATATGAATCAAAGTTTTCTCCATTCTTCTACTGATATGACGTCAATGTCGAAAGAGTTGGCAGACATAAAGCTCAACCGCCACACTCAATTTACATAAAATTTTAGAACAGTTCAAGAGATTTTTATACCTTCAGAACAGATTGCTACAAGCTTTCTGATTTCTCTGTCATGCACTTATTCACTCAATTCACTGTCAGTAAATGGGTGCCGTCAGAATGGGAGTCCAAACAGCTGATAAAAAAAGCCAGCCTCTAGCAGCCAGTCGATGGATAGCAGTTTTAGTCACTTCCGTGTTGGTTTCACGAGAGAGAGCGGGAGGTTGCCACTTGGTTTAAACATAAAACTCTTGTTTCTGGCCAAGATACCAGTCCTACTGTATATTCATAATATTGCTATCTCCATTGAAAAAGCCTTCTTGTCTGAATCAGGAGAGAAATATGCCCAGATCAAGCGAAAACAGTCCAACAGCTCTTTTCAGGTGGATTATGGACTGGCATTTTCACCGAAAGTGACTGTTTTAAGTTAAAACATGGTATTGATGGATTTGTTTCTTACAAACGCACAGATTTTCACCTCACCAACACTGAAATTTATTGGTGTGGATTACTTATGGATTATTTAAAATTTTTTATCAGCCTCTCAATCTGACGGCACCCATTCACTGCAGAGGATCCGTTGATGAGTAAGTGATGTGAAACATTTCTCCAAATCTGTCCTGAAAAATAAAATTCACCTAAATCTAGTGTTATGTTGTTACAGAAATGCAGATTTCATGTGTTGTCCATCCAGGCCTGTGTCTTTCATTATTGAGACATAATGATTTCTGCCTGGGATTCTTTCAGACATGTGCCCTTTACATGCCACCCTGTGATAATCAGGACTAAAACGTAATCCCGTTATCATCGGTTTTGTATTGTGAATGCACAGGCCAGGATTGAAACACATCACGTGTGTGCAGCCCCAGGATTGAGCTTCTGGAGGAGGTAAAGGGGGAGAGGAACAGGAAAGGAATTATTCTCTTTGATCTGTTCCCATGGAGCGTTTGGCTTTGGTTTTCCTCCACACATAACCTTGAACAATGAAGCAGGAAGAGAAAGAGAAAGAACACCTGGGAGGAAGAGGGAGAGGACGGCAGTGGGGAAAAAATATGGGTGAACGAGGGTCAGAGGCAGATTATACCTGAGAGAGATGTATTGTGTGAAATCCACATTTCCATGGTATGGTGAAACCTAAAAGTGGAAGTCCATGAGTATGTTTTGGTTTGTTCAAAATATTGCAGGCAGTCTCGGGAGTAACACATTACAAGTAACGGGAGTCATGTAATCAGATTACTTTTTACAAGTTACTAAAGTAATGCATTACTTTTAAATTTACAATGAATATCTGAGTTACTTTTTCTAACACACTCACTGTCCCAGTGTTAAGAGAAATCAGGAGTGAGGCATTGGATTATTTTTATGTTATTAAAAAACATATAAGCAAAAAGTGACAAAAAGTAAAGCAACATAATTAGTTACTTTTTATGGAGTAACACAATTGTAATGCATTACTTTTAAAAGTAACTTTCCCCAACACTGACGGTAGATAAACGATTATTACATTTATAATGATGGAAATCCTAAAACAAACACATAAAGTGTTGTTTTCAACAGATATTTCTGTTAATTTTTGTATTTACATGTCATCATACTCAGAGTATGCAGCATGGTGTATTTTAAAATAAAGAGTAATGCACTTCTATTATTTTATTACTTTAAATAATTTAATTTGACAAAAATGCATTAATTTGATCAAATGTGCAGTTAAAGCATTTATGTTTAAGATTTCTGTTTCAAATAAATGCTGTTCTTATTCATCAGAGAATCCTTAAAAATATATTGAAGCTTCCACCTATATTGAAGATGCAACCTTTTTGCTGAAAATTCAGTGATTTTCACTTCCTTTTACTCTGATTTAAATTCCAGCTCATGCACTGAAAGTCAGCCAATGTTGCCCCACCCTGATGTAGGCTATGTACTTGTAGCCCCCTAGCCTTTTGTTCAAAGCTTATGTGGACCCTTGTAATTTGCATCCTAATTGACTTAATGTTCATTGTCTTTACTTGGATGTCCATTTACTATTGACATGACCAGAATGCAAAGCACAGGAAACAAACATCCACACCAGCTCATCATCACAAAGCAGACAGCTCAAGTACCGACCTAACACAGACAGAGAGAGAGAGACGGAGAGCACGCTGGGACATTGTACTTCAAAATGACATTGAAATTTAACCATCCATTATGGTTTAGATTAATAAAGAAATGTATGCAGAACATTACTACATAAAAGTACTTTTCAAAATGATTTGCATTTGTACTCTCAGAAAATGTGCTTTGTCCTTGCAGGGGACGGCGGCAAATGCCATTACAGCTACTCCATTAAAACAGCAGCCGAGATCTTTCCCAGGTAACAAACAGCCAATTGAAGTTTCATTGATTTACAGAAACGTTGGCTGATATCCAGAGGTTCACATAAGGACAAACCAGCAATTAGTTGACCCAGATGACCTGAGCAGAGGTGAAGAAAGGGTGATCGATAAAGGATGCTTTGTTATGACAGATAAGAACAAAGAAAAAAGAAGTTGACTAAAAATGAAAAGGACTTGAAAAGGAAATTGTTTCCTGTTTTTTCAGGTCATCTCTGTCATCTAGTTTGTCCATATGTGAATGTGTTTTGTCTGTTCATGAATATGACGGACAGAATTATAAATAAAATAAAAAAGTTGTATTATTATTTGCATTTTTGAAAAGAAAAAAAACAAACATGGGGTGGTCTGAAATCATCCGTTTGGATTCTCTTCTGGTGTCGTTTGCTCGATTGCTCCTGTCTGCTCTTCTGCTGAGAGCTTTGTGTTTGTAGCTCCGTGTAGTTTCACTTTTCTGTTAATCACTCTCTGTTGTTTTAATTCCCTTCATATTTCCTATAAAATATATCAAACCAATGATCATTCGCTATTCATTAGCTGGTTAGCTTGTTGGCATTTCTATTTCACGGCTATTAAGGCCCGTTCACACCAAGCACAATGATGATAACGATAAAGATATAGTTCTACAAACTGTTAAAGAATAGCAGCGTCCACACCACAACTATAACGATAAAGGCACAGAGAAATGATATCGTTGGAATCATTTTCATAAAGTTTTTTTTCCAACTGATGAACGATAGAAACATTGGCCACCAATCAGAATCAATCCTGCTTATCACGCACTTGAGAATTTAAAGCGGCAGACATACTTGAGCTAAACAGACGATATCGTTTGCTGCTGTGGACGCAAATATAGTTATAGTTATCGTTATCTTTATAGTTACTGTGCTTGGTGTGAATGGGCCTTTATTGTTTTGTTTTTCACAAGTTCATCAAACAACAGTGGTACAGTAAGTGAATAATCCATCAATCATCCATTGATTGGGTAAGTGACATAATGATACATTTCTGCAAATCTGTAAACAAACTCATCTACATCTTTGTACGGTCTGAGATGGAGTACATTTTCAGTTAATTGTCAACTGTTTCTTTAAGAACTTTTACCCAAAAACTGTTTCCAGACACATTCATGTAGAGATTTGTGTAATTCCCATTACTCTCATTGCAGTAAAACATTGTAGTAAATGATGTACAGAAACTGAATTTCCTTGGGCGCACTAGGAAATGATGTCAACCATGAATAATCAGACTGATGTGAGCGTGACGGGCTGTGCCAGCTCCTGTACCTGTGCAGTCTCCAGTGTGGCAGCGGTCCTTACGGCAGGACTTTTTGTCCTCTGCCTGGCTAATGAGTTTCCCCTCCACTCTTCATCTGTAGCTGCAGGACATTTCTCCATCTGGAACAGCCGTCTTCCCAGCTCTTCTTCATTTACGGTGTTCTCATGTCACGCTCGCAGACAGCCTTGTAGCAGTGCTGTGAGCAGCCCATATTTTAGTGTAGCGTAGAGTAAATCTTTGGCTAGAGACGTTCTTATTTTCTTTTTTTCCCCCCAAGACTAGATATATTGCAACAGAGTGCAACAGTGACTGTCCATTTTTTTCAGCAGCCTTGATCCCTGAAAAACATTTTCTTTTCTTGAACCAGCTTTGGAAAATATACAAATATAAAGCTTTACAAAAGCAATGTGTGGCCTTCTTGAGCATCAGTACATGTTTTTGTCTTTTGTAATAGTTATGCTTGAGTCCATCAATTGTTCTTTGTGTTAGAAGATGGATTTCAAATCATACAATCAATGTCAGAAAAGGTTCAAACACGCAGAAGATGCTAGAAAACCCAAGAATGTGCCAGAGCTCAGGACCATCGAGGGACTCATGAAGAACTCATGAATCACAAAATCCAAAAACAGTTGTGGATCATCAAGAAAATGACACAGCATTAAGATTCAACTTTTGAATGGGGGTCATTCAGGACAGTACTAAATAAAATAATGCATGCATTTTTTATGACCCCTTTTTTTTGTTTCAATTATTAACATTTTGTACATTTTGCATCACAACTATATGTGTGTATATATATATTTATTATGGATTATTACACATAACAAATATAAAATAGCACATTTTTCCATAACATATTTTTCTTGAATATATACATGCATGCGTGTCTATTTTGTAATAAACACACACACATATATTATATAAACAAAAACTTTTATTTTGGATGTGATTAATCACAATAAATAATTTGACAGTGCTAATATATATATACACACACACATACACACTCACACACAACAGCCATTTTTAACCCATTTTGGCAAACATTTAAATATATATATATTAAAAATATATTTTTACAAAATGCAAGGATTTGGTTAAAACATCTTATATATATATATATACACACACACACACACACACACACACACACTCATGTTAACCGTCTCTGACAAGTAGTTAGACAAATCATTTTAAATTATATTGGGGAAAAGGTCATAACGTCTCTGAAGGCTTATAAATAACATTTTATTTTATGAAGACAGCATTGAGGTCAGTCTGGCAAAGCCGAGTGCTACGAAGGCAACTGTAAATACTGGTGACATTGTTCTAATAATGGCAAGGCCTTGGGCAACCAACAAGCATGCCAGCCGACTGACAAGCTGTCTTTATCACTGGCACGAACTCCTGGGAAAATGAAATAGTCTGGAGACATTTAAGGGGGCAACAGCAAGCACTGATCCTGAAACAGCTTTTGCACACAGACAAAAAGACCGATGTCAGAAATGTATGAAAGCACATTTCAGCACACAGATGGGAAAGAGCAGTTCAGTATGTGAAGTGACAGCGAGAGGAGGAGTAAAACAGTTTAAAAACAAAGTCTATGGCCTGCAGGTTTATGTGTGGGTGAGAATGAGATAGTGTTCGAATGTGACGTGACACACAAGACTTGGTTCCCACTGAGCATTCAATGCATGAGTGAATGATAGGTAACATCAATTCAAAGATTAATGGCTTCTTTCATTTCTAGTAAACAGACTTCAGAATTACATCGATTTTAAGTTTGAAACTGAGTTTTATTCTGATCCCTTTCGTGTATTCGATCAGGTCATCGTCTAATTTTGATGGGTGAGAAATACAGAGGCTATCAAATGAGTCTATTGACAAATGCATTTCGAGGAGTAATGCCTTGAGGAGCCTCTGAACATAATTTCTGAAGTGATAGATCCTCTCAACCATGCATGGAGCAATTTGTCTTGTTTCCTGGTCCTATCTTGGTGGGAAGGTTCTGTGCTTTTATCAAATACTGTTTGACAGATGCGCAAAAACAGTGGCTGTGTCCAGGCCTTGGAAATGGCACTGAGAGATTAGAGAGAACTGGACCACAGAGAAAAAGAAAATAGAAGGATTGAAAAGAGATGAAATCAAGGAAAAAGCATCAGAGATCAGATTATAATATGTGAACTACTGGGACTGGTGAATGAAAGACTCTTCTAAACATTTGTCTCTATTGCCATCAATGTTTGCTCAATAGATTAAAAATGGTGAACAATTAGATAAGTCAGCAACTATCTAATCCATTCATGCTTCAGAAAAGGTGTTATGTCTGAACATGTTTTTTTAACTCCAACCCATAGACTGTAAAAAACTTGGACATAGTGTCCGTGATGTCACCCGTAGGTTTCTGAAGAGCGTTTTTGAAGTTCAAAGTTGGCGGAGCCGACCGTCGCCTATGGGATTGACTGCCTTTTGCCGCCAGCCTCTAGAGGCCAGTCGATGAATTGCAGTTTTAGTCATATCTGTGTTGGTTTCACGGGAGGTTGCTGCTTGTTCCAACACTAAGAGTTGCAGTACATTTTCCACTCATGAAGGCAGATGAAGAAACAATAAAATAGTTTAAGAAATAAAACAAGAAAATTCTAATAGAACTTCCATGAGTTAAAGTGAGATCCAAGCAGTCTTCATCTGTGAATGAAGTTGTTCCCAGACTTGCATGCATACCCATCCTGTCTGTGGACTGTGTTGATGTGTATTTGGTTTGAAACATGTTACCCTGGCTGGTAGTAGCCTATCAAACATATTGAAAAGTTAGCCAAAAGTTAACAACCACATGGCTTACATGTTGTTTTTTTAATGTTCAGGAAAACTGTATTGGTGTAAATTTTGCTGGGGATCCAGATAAAGCTTCATGCCAACCAAGTAGTAAAGCCTGACTATATGTAGTTATCATGCAATTTATTTTAAATGACTTACTAAAAGATGAAAGCATCATATACCATATTATCATCATTTCCTTTTGATCAAAGAAAAAACATCAAATTCAAACAAAATTTCAAATGCAATGCAGGGAATTCTGGGAATGTCAGTTTACGGGTTTTCCCTGTAAATTTTACAGTTTCACAGTTTTTACAATTTCACAGTTTTTTACTGATAAAATCACGGTCATTTTTTACAGTGCATGCTCGCCAAATCAGGCCATGGAGTTTTCAGGTATCTTAAATTTTTCCTTTTTTTGAGGTTTCCTATTCATTTGGCATCCTCATGATTTGGATCACATGCAGCGTCAATGATATTTTGCATCAGGCTGATCATTTACCCCCTGTAACATAGTTTAAACACAGAGTCCATGACACCTTTTACACAACATGTTTTTCCTGCGGCACAGACGCACTCCAGTCGCTCACCCATAGTAGCACCAGAACTCCAGTCATGTTCCATCAGCTTTTTCAGCTTTGTCAAACAACTTTACATTTTTGTCAAATGACTTTCAGAATTCAAGTCTCTCTAAGAGATAAACTTTGTCCCCTAATCGATATAGAATCAATTTTCAATTTCAATTTCAGTTTCAATCTCCGGTTTATGGTTCAGATCCTTCAAAGCCTTATTAATTAAAAAAACTGGAGAGTGCGTTAGGCTCAGACAAAGTGGATCGTTGAAGCTGATTCTGTCGGTCCATGTTTTAATCAACAAGATGTTGTAGTAGCTCCGTCGACCGTGCTGTCAAACCCTGTATTCTTCGCAGATCTAGAAAAATAATAATGTTGGGAACCTACCTATTCTCACTTGTTGGGGTGAAGCAACACTTCAAACTTTTAACTGGTGTCCAGCTAAATGAGGCATTTGAACAAGTCATGACAACTAAATTTGCAATAGTTCTTGACTACTTTCAGTCTCGTCCAATTAAGAAGTCAGTCATGCCTGCAAAAGACAGAGCTGAAATCCAAGCAAGTGGTGGACCCTCTGGGGAAGTGTTGATGATACTTTTGTTGCATTGCAGATGAGGTTGAGACTGAACGACTGCCACCCACACCGTGCATCATTGTATGTGGTAAGTTAGAGGCAATAGTAATTGTGTGCACTACATGCAAAAAAGAAACATTTAATGTAATGGATTTGCCTGTATGACAATTTTTTCCCCACAGGAACGAGTCCAGTATCTGGAGCAGCTTTAATGGTGGCAGCAGACCAGGAAGTCATAATGGAAAATTTGTCAGCATGTTCATATACTACTACATTTTCAACATGCACTACCCAGTGGAACTTGGGGCTACGCTGGAGTTCCTTCAAAGGTAAATGTGCCCTAATTGTGCCTGTTTTGTCGATATCAAACATTTTTGTATATTATACTACTCCTTTACCAACAGGTGTATATTTAAGATCAATCCTGAAAAGGGCTCCAAAATTGTGCGTCTGGAAAAGAAAAAGAACAATGCAGTGAACCTAAAAGTCCTAACCCTTATACCCCACAAATGAGGCCTTGCACTCGCACTGTGGATAAAAAAAACAATCTCCATAAGAATATATTCAAGTAATTTATTATGATTATTTAAAGTAATTGTTTCAATGTTCCGTAATATACAGAGAAAGTGACACAAAACACTCACTACATTCCTTATATCTCGAGGTGTTTGGATATCTACTGATATATTGTGTGCCTAGAAATTGAAACAAAAGACAGTTGATATCAGAGAAAGTATGCAACACTTTAACCATTATTAGTCTATATTTGAAGCCAACGACACATATTTCTCTCTTTAGACATGGTGTTTAAATATGTTTAAGATCTAAATCAAGCACGTTTAGTATGACACTAAACCTATGACTTATGATGTACTCATATATTGCTTACATTAAATTGATGGTTCTTAAGATGATCCTCAAGTTTTTCAACTATGTGCTGAATTTCAGTGAAGGCTTTACTGGTCCTGTTTGAGTTTGCATAGCTAAGAGCAAGCAGTGTGACGAGAAGACTTAGCAGTTTCATGTTCTTGTTCGCAGGGAGGCTTTCTAGAGATTCTGCACTCTAACCCTTATATACGGGATAAAACCACATACGCTTACACCTAAAATATAGCCGTGATGTAAACCAAAGCTGTGTCCCCAAGTGTAGTGCGAACAAAGCACAGCAGCGCAATGGAGGCTGTCCCAAACTGAAGTGCGCGGGCTCCAAAGGGCGTATTTGAAGTGTGATTGCGGCACAGTCTCAAGTTCAAAACTAAGCACAGATAATCCACATTTGCTCTTTTGTTTACATATTATTTATTTTCCAAATTAGTGATGCTTATTCTTCCATGAGAAATTACCATTTCAAAAATAACATTTTAAAAAATGTGCCCTCTGAAGACTGCATTCTAAGGCCATAAATCACGACTTCAAACCACGACTCACGACTTTGTGTTCCAGGCAAGTCATGCCAAACTGCCTGAACGCAAGGAATTGTGGTAGCTAGACGTAAACAAACCAGCGTGGCGATCCGTACGGGGACTGCAGTTCCTGCAGTTCCAGTGCACCTTCACTGGTAGAAGGTTGGAAAAAAACATGGGTTACGGGAACACAGCTAGTATTGCATTCTGATTTACTCAAATACCTAGCGAAACAAATGTTAAAAGCCAGGTTTTTTTAACACAAAGCCCACAAACAATAAGACAATAACTACTATATAAGGCAATATTCTTTCCATTGTTTTCCATTTTGTGGTGCTGTCATGCAAGATATGTCCACAAATGTTTTAACCTAACTTGAGCACTTCAGTATTTTGTATGCATGTCCTGCTGTGTCATATTTTTGTACATACATTAATATGTTGCACATATTTTCAAAGACTGCACCACTGTCTAAATAAGTGTTTCCATTTTTTTCTTGTTTTAGGACTATTCTATAGAAAATGAGCATGCTGGGGAAGGACTTAAAAATACAAAGCAAGCAAGTTAATAGACACATTTTTGCTGAAATTCATTGTTGTTAAGAGGCGTGGTTTATTTGTTCTGCCTTAGGATTACAAGTGTCCTGGGACAGGTGAGGAAGTGAGTGGACACAGAGAGGACATCAAACTCCAGAGAAAGAGAAGAGCACAGGAGAGCAGGGAGAGACAGTAAATTTATTAACTCTTCTTTTTTTTTTATGTCACATTGTTAATGTAATAACATAATTTCTGTAGTTTATTTTTGTGATTCTAGTTAAAAACAATGGTAATGCAATA
>JAUMHE010000080.1:4204160-4219209 GCA_032359235.1 Enteromius mattozi
AAAAAACCTTGTGAGAACCAGGCTTAGTTGGGGCCAGTTCTCCTCTGGCCGGACGCCCAGCACCTAATTTACAGTTCTTTTTTTAAACACATGTCAGATTGTGTAGAGGACTTATAGTGCTAAATAATGGTGCTACCCTGACCAAAGTCAACCCAGTATATGGTTGCTAGGGTGTACAGAGTGGTTGCTAGGTGATTGCTTTAGTGCAAGTCTATTGAATCCCCCTGTCCCCACATTTTATCTACAAAGTAGTCACATGATGTTATGTTTAGCTTTATTTAGGGTTGGTTTCCTCAAATCCGCAGGCTAAAGTATGAAGCAGCAATAGTGATGTTTGCTAAACTACAACTAAACATTTCAAAAATGTGGTTGTGCTAAAATTCAACAAGATCCGACAAAATGCTTAAAACTTTCATGCTAATCTGTACAACATCAATAACGACAAGTAGCTGTGGCTGCACCGAGCTGCTGCTTTGTTATTACTGTGCGTTTGCATGTTAACTCTACAGAGACTCTCTCCCACACCTCTTTAAAGTTCAGAAACCCACTTCACCAAACACCTTCTCATCTCTTCTGGTGACTGCGCGTATTTTGAAGGCAATCATTGTTAATTATGACAGTAGCTGAATACAGCTCATTTAAGTAGACGTGTTCTGACATTTGGTGCGGTAGCATCTCTGGGGCACAGTTCTGTTGATCGTCAAAACAGGAGGGAAGTTTTCTTTGTAGAACGGGCCACTGAAGAGCTCTCTGATGCGCTGATGTTCTTCAACTACACGCTCGCCTCAGATATTCCCTCCTCCACAGCTTCTCAACAAGCGAGTGTTGCCCTGAGGCGTGACGGCAGCACTTAACAGGCTTTTTCTTCATTTTCTAAAGACCAGATATGGCACTTATCCTAGTGCAACTGCAAGAATGGGGGGGCGGTCAGAATGCACAAGAGTGTGCTGTGACCCAGAAGAAAGTCTTGTTGTGGACCAGTTGTAAAGCTTTAAGTGGAGTCAGCACTTCTCATTGTTTTTAACTGTTTAACAACTTGTTTTTCTGTATTGTTTCAATTCAAACTGATTCATAAATGAAAAAAGGACACTAAAAATACAGTAAAAATTGATACAGTTCATTTAAAATAAACGGTAAACAAATGTGGATTGTGAGCAAAGATTTAATAAAAAAACATAATTGGTTGTTAGTAAAATGTTAAAGTGGTCATGACTTTTACTTTTTTTTTTTTTTTACATGTTCCTTGAGGTTTACAAATAATGTTAATAAGGTTTCTTTGTACAAAAAAGTGGAAAAATTATTATTTTCAGCCCCTTTTTTCTGAAATGACCTGTTTTAAGGGGCATGTCCTTTAAGGCTTCTTAATATTCGGCCACTTTTATGATTGGTTACCCTCATTGTATAAGAAACAGTAGCCTATTAGCCTATTAGTGTTTTGACAACATTGTGAAATAATTTTCCTATGGTTTGTGATGCTGCTGCAGTCAGATCTAGTGCTGCTTCATATTTTAACAAATGTTTCTTTGTAAACTCTCCATGACACTGTGCCCTGTCACAGTCCTCTGATCGATGGCATGATCCGAGATGCCATTAACAAAAAACTATCCACTTGTTCTTTATGCTGTGAGCCTTTTGATATATGTACAAAGACGCGAACCAGCTGTTTAAACCAAACACATCAAAGGGAAATCTTCTTTCACTCCATTCACCACTTGGACTGTGTCAGAAAGCAAACATACATCTTTATACTGTATCCACTGTAGACAAGATAGCGGCAGTGATTGTCATTTCTCTTTGCTTTAGATGCAACGTGACATTGGCATTAAGCTTAATCATGTCAGCCTTTAAGTGAGTAAACGGCAGTGGGCGGGGCCTATGGTATCAAGAAGACTGTTTTGATGTCTTGCCTTGGAGGTGGTGTTTATGCAAATGGTGGTACCCAGGTGACGTCATCTTGCACCTCAGATCTAAAATGAGCCGTTTTTGGAGCTTGATTAAATAAATGTTTACAATGAGGAGGACGATTGAAGCTGTGAAACTTTCAAGATGTATTAAGCACACAAAGACCTCTTATATGCCAAAAGATCAAGGCAAATTTGATTTCTGATGTCATGACCCTTTTATTTTTTTGTATCTTTTATATAGAAAATGTAAACACAAAAATAATAAGAAACTCATACAGCATTAGAACAACATGAAGGTGACTAAATGGTTTAGCATTTCTGAGTGACCTCCGTGATTTGCCCTAACTTCACAGCTCATTTTTGTCAGATATAATGTATAATTAATTGTCAGTAGTTTACTCACACCTAATCTTCTTCAGCTCTAATTGCTATGCTACTTTGCACTGCTCTTGGTAGTTTGCATTGGTTATTACGGAAATAAGCTGGCCAGGTCGTATGTCGACCACCCGCCAAACTATCCATTTGCGCTTTTAAAGGATTGCGGTCACATGCTAGCCTAATTTGCCCTGTTTTGTAAATCTGGCCCAAGCAGCACTTTGTAACTTTTGGCAGCTTTTAGTGTTTAAAAACTAAAACTACATGCATCTTGTGAAAAAAAGCCAACGTTGTTTTGGTAGCGTTTTGGCTGTACTACTCTGTTTGGATAAATGTTCTTCATTTTTTTTTCTCGTTTGCTGTGACAATAAAATTTAAGCTTTGCTGCTTTTTACTGTATTTTCTGGACAAGTGACGTATGTGTGAAATTTCCCGCGAAATCCGCCCCGACAGCTCTAAAATGTATTATTTGAATTTATAATTTATAATTATAACTGTTTTTATCAAAACTGGCACAGTGTAGTTTTAAGTAGCATTTGTTATTGAGTGTTTATTTAATAACCCCTTGACAAAAGCTGAAAGCCTGGTAAAGGTGTGCTTTCCCTAAGTATCAACAAACATTTATTGTCATGCGCTCTCACGCGTTTGCCCCATTTGTTGCACTCCCCCTCGCGCGCACTTGGTTTAGATGTAGTTTAAAGGCCAGGCGTGTTTTATTGCGCTGGCTTCACACTGTCAGTCATCTTCAGAGCCCCTTGTGTAATCAGTGAATCGCGCGCGCTGTGTGAGTGCGTTCAGCAGCACTAAGGTGAGAAAGCAGAGGGAGGAGTTTAAACTTGCCCGAGGCTTTGGGAGCCGAGTGACTGTCATCCCTCTCTCGGGTTTATATGTGGACGCTTGCGCTGATTTCTCTTGCTCCGCGGCAGATCTGTGCGCTCGGAGGTGTCGTTCAGGAGCGGACCGGACACCCGTGACCATGGCAGACACCTACTAAAGCAATCACGGAGAGATACGCGTTTGTACCGACTATGGCTGTAGACGGTAAGCTCACTGTGTTAAACCAGTTTTTCTGTGATTCATAGTGCACTCACATGCGAAAGATGTCCCGTTTATTTACGCGGTGACATGCATTGAAGTAGACAACACTTAAGTCTACTGCTGTTTACTGTACTATACTAAACTGGACTCAAGATATTTTTCTTTACTGATGCTGAACTGTTACACAATATTAACAGTAGCCTACTATTTACTAATTTCTCCTTATGCTAATTCTTTACAGTATAATGTTAACATCCAATTAAAATGTATTTACTATAGTAGTTAACTTAGGTTTCATAAGTAATTAAATTCAAAGCGTTTAAAAACTTTTTCAATTTGGCTATTTTTATACAGTGTAGCTAGCTACTATTGTTTTACTATTTGCTTTGTGTACCAGAACCATAATTGTACTATTTAGTTTTTTCTTTGTGCATCCTGTGATGCTATTTGCATGCTTTGCTGAATGCCATGCGCATCTTTTGGTTAGAAAGTTGGAGACTGGTGAAGCCTTACTGGCACATTTGTGTTTTTACTCATCATGTTAACATTGCGCTCAACACGCTTAAGGGAATGTCAGTTGAGTTCATGGGTTTGTAGCTGGACATAAACATAAAGTCTACCTGACATCCTACATGATGAATGAAAGCATTCACACACATGCTTCCAGTGATCTCGTAAGAAATATACGTTTTCCCTTGGCCCCAGTCAATTATATGTAATCACAGTATATCTGCAGCGCTCAGCGTGGTGCTGAAACGGACAGCAAGACCTTGCCTCACTTTATCCTGGCTTCTTCTTATCATGTCCTTTTCCTAATTCTTTCGCGTTTCACGTGTGTGATAGTGTAGATTCAGTAACGTAAAGGAATAGTTCATCCAAAAATAAAAATGTGCTCACTCTCTGGAGTTTGTTTCTTCATCAGAACAGATTTGGAGAAATCTAGCATTACATCACTTACTCACCAATGGATCGTCTGCAGTGAATGGGTGCCGTGGAATGAAAGTCCAAACCAGTCCATCGGTTAACATCTTGTGAAGTGAAAAGCTGCGTGGTTGTAATAAGCAAATCCATCATTAATGCGTTTCAAAATTTAAAACATTGCTTCTGGCCAAAATAATCCATAATCCATAATAATGCTTCCTCCAGTGAAAAAGTCAATCCTCTTTTGTTCTCTCATATCAAAATCCAACATATTTGTTTAGGACTGTATTTGCTTGTAAGTGATGATTCTGCACTTATTTCTATACTGATTCAGACTTGAGAAAGTAATATTAGGACAAAGACTTAACCAGTTTGAAGTTAAATACATCTTAATAATGGATTTGTTACACTGGAATGAGCTGTTTGGACTCTCACCCTGACGGCACCCATTCACTTTCATTGATGAGTAAGTGATGTAATGTTTCTCCAAATCAGTTCTCGGGTGAGTACATTTTCAGCAATTTTTCCTTTTTTGAACTATTCCTTTAAAATAACAGTTTGTACCCAGAATAGAATGTGCTTTATATAGAATTATGTTTGCCCTTTGAGCAAAAACATGCATTTGCAAACAAATTGCATAATCATAAAGCCTCCCTCAAGGAACGTTAGATAATTATGTTTATTCAAACATGTTGTTTTTTTACCCAATTAGGATGGCTTGTTTTAATTAATGTTATATTCTGTGAGCAAATTATTATCAATGTTTAAGCACTTTTTCTCAGCCGTCCTAAGAGAAAGCCTGATATGTGAGTACACAAGAGGTTTATTTAGAGGAACCTCATATTTGCTTTCAAGCCGTTTGATTAAACAACTCAATTACACTTCAGAGAACTGATTGTTTGCTTTAATATCTTCCCTTGCACAGATATTGCCATATCATTTTCTGGTTACAATACAGTCATTGCTCGGAAAGGTTTAATTTTACGGAGGCTGTAATAAAACGATTCACAGAATTACACTGGTTTCTGATTCACATAAAGCATGTTTGTGTCACTGCTCATATAAAGCTTCATCAGATCTGGAGAGGCACAGATGTTGGGTTAACCCCCTCTCGCCCTGTTTCTCACACCCGACAGCTCTGAGCCAATCCCAGCATGCAGCACGAAGATTGGGCTGTGTTCCTGCTACCTAAGGGACCACCAATGCATTAAGTGCATGGACTCACGCGTGTCACTCATTCATTCATGCATACAGATGGATTAGAAATGCTAGAGCCACAAGCTCTACTCACGGAAGCTAACCACACGCACTGAAAAAAAAGAAAGAAAGAGAGAGTGAATGAGCTGTAGTGATAAAAAGAGAGTAATTTCTGTTCCGTTTCGCTCAGATTGACATGCAATGGGTGAAGGGAGTGTATATTTTGGCTCAATGTGTGTTTGTCTGTTATCAGCAGAAGCGATTCCATGCTTGACCAGTCTGTCAACACCACTGACTGTTTTTTTTTTCTGTGACTGGTAGACGTTTGCTTTTACTCTGTCTGTCATTTGAGAACACAAATAATGAATTTCATTAATTTTGACCGTTTCGCTTCAGTCGCCTAGCAGACGTTTTTGCTGCTTTTTTTAATGGAAATAAATCTTGTGTGTCACATTTTCCACGTCCCAAAAATAAAGAAGTAAAAAATAAATAAATAAACAAAGCATGCATAAGTTTCACATTTAAATTTAGTCATGTTGTTCATTTATTCTTTCACCTCAACCGCTTTTCCATCGTATTTTATAATTATTTTGACTTGGTCCATCAGTTTATAATACACAAAAACTGAATGCACTTATAATGCTAAGTTTAAAAGCAGAAATGTGAAGCTTGTGTTATAATGCTTATTTTAATTCTGTAACGTGTGTTATTTTAGATATAAAGTTGTTTAAATTATCATTTTAACAGTGAGATAAGTAATATTATAAAACGGTTAGTCCCATTCCTTGCTTTCTGATTGGTCAGCAGCTGTTTTTTATTCGTGATACAGCACGGCTATGACCGATTCACCCAACTGTTCTGTGTATCACTGAGCAACACCCTTAGCAACCACCCTTAGCAACATAAACAATCACTAATACAGCATAAACTGTTCTGTGTATTATTGATTCCGGCAAAATTAAATGTCTATTATTTATTTAATGAAATATGAGTGACCCCTGCTGGTGTTATGTTGCACCTTTCATCTTTAATTTTGAGACCACGCCCTTCCTCGTTTAATAAAAGTCGTGCCATTGCAGATTTCTACAGTAATTAATTTTGGCAATATTTTCAAATGCCATCAATACTAGATACAAAAGGTTAGAAACCAACTGCACCTACTGGTCTCATTTTATCATTTTTAATATTTACACTTATAATACACAATATATTAATGTCTTGTCATAAATACTTTACTTGTGTGTGAAATACACAATTTTCGTGTAAAAAAGTGTAAATTATCGTCTGTGGTAAAGGACAGTATGTCACACATGCTGATGATAGAGATGAACTATTACTGAACCCTGAACATTTCTTTGACAATGCTCCCAAATCTGTTCCTTTAGGAGCTTTTGTCCTAAAGCCTCTTGATCTACTGTTTTTTTTAGGCACATAAACATGGTCTTTATTAGCTTTCTCTCACATGTTTGTTAAGGAGGGGCTCTTAACAGCTATTTGGTGTCTTGCCCAAAAGTTGGCTCTGGAGAGCTTTTGAAATGTGATCCTGCCTCAAATGATGTGGAATGTGTGTGTGTGTGTGTGTGTGTGTGTTTAGGCCAGCATCCTTGTGTCCTCACAGGCATTGTATCCACCTTAAACCATCCACCCATCCGTCCCTTTATCCCTCACCCTTTTGTATCATATCTTTTAGAAGCAGACAAAGGATTTTGCTCAAATGGATTTTGTGTGTGTTTGTATTTTTGTAGAATATAGCATGTTTGATCTGTGTGTGTGCGTTTTCATTATGTTTTTGTGCTGCTGTGTGTATGTTTGGGTTTTAATTCTCGTTCTGTTGACCTGTTGGTCCTTAATATCCTCTTACGGTGTCACCACAGTTCACACAGCATCTGTGCTGACATCAGGGGAAGAGAAAGTAAGAAAGATTTGCCTGCTTTTTCTCTTGCAGTGATCCATTTTTATGATAAAAGATTTTAAATGAAAAGACGTCACTCTCCGTGCATCATGGATTTAATGTTTGTTGTACATATTTGCACAGCTGGGATTGGTGGATATTTTTGTGTCTGACTTTGATCTGGTTATCCGTCAGGTGCATTCACGCCCGCTCTTGTCAAAAATAACAAAGCAATGTGTACAGGATTAATAGAATTTTCATCAGAATTTGGAACCAGAGTCAAAAAAGAATCCTTCAAGAATGACTCTATGAAAAAAATCAATCTTGCTGGATAATAATAATTTGTTTAAAAAATCAGACTGAAATTCTATAAGCAATCCTTGAAACATCTTTTTAGGATTATCTTCCTTTCTGGGTGGTTGAGTGTTGTCAGGAAGTTCATATGTCGTTTCTAGAATATTGCTGTGTTTTAGGGCCCTGTTTACACCTGCTATTAAAGGGATAGTTCACCCAAAAATGTAAATTACTCACCCTCAAGCCATACTAGGTGTATGTGACTTTCTTTTATAATGGCAGTGAATGGTAATCAAGAAGAAAAATACAGTGTATCCATCAATTATAAAAGTACTCCACATGGCTAATAAAGGCTTTAAAGCTTTAAAAACCATAAGCTTCTGCTAACTGTGTTTTTTTTTATTAGTGGATGCACTTTTTTGGGCTTCAAAATCTCGAAAGCCATTTGCTGCCATTATAAAGCTTGGAAGAGTCAGGACCCAAAAGGAGACTACTGAATGATACGGAGAGCAGCAGCTTTCTCTTCTTCTCTGATAGCCTCAAAACTATGCAGAACTTTGTTAGTTTGTGTTAGAATCAGGATTGGATAATTCTCTTGTTCATGTTTTTTATTTTTTGCTTTCAAACTAAACTAATGATTTCATCTGGCAAATTTGAAACCCCAGCTAGTGTGCTTCAACAACACTAATGTTTATGAATTAGGTCAGTAGGTGGAGAGGAGGCAGTCTTTAGAGGCTTGTTAAAAAAACACGAGCATTTTCACTCTGAAACCAGTATGGTTGAATGTGATTTTATTTGCCTCTGAAAGTGTTCAAAGGTAGACAGTCTCAGAACTTTTCAGACCCCCTTTACACCTGGATTGTGATTGGATTACGGTTGCAAAGGGGACAAAAAATTCCAAAACCTTACCAAAGTTTTCCTAAAGTTTCCAAAACATCCTGAAAAATTTTCCAGAAATTATTGGAAATACTATACCCTTTTGCAACTTTAGATTGGATCAACAAAAATGCATCTTATAGGGCACAGGATGTCTTTGTAGAGTTTTTAACATGTGGTTTCTATACGCTCTTGTTGGTTTATAAATGTGGACGTTCAGGTTTGTTTCTGGTTTGGTGTTATAGGTGGTTCTAGGTAGTTGATGGGGTGTTCTGGGTGATTGTTTGGGAGTTGCCTTTTGGGGCATATTGTAAGTGATAGAAAATATTAGCCAAGGAGCTCCTCAGTGGTTGCCTACTGGTTGAACTTAAATGAGACTTTCAATTTTCTATTACAGTATATTGTGTTTCTTATATGTTTTTTAACTGTATGATCCCCTGCTTTTTTATAACTCTAAATCTGATTACTTAGAAAAGTAATCCCACATCCCAACAATATTGGTAGCAACGCTTCAGGTCGAATTGAATATTCAAGTTTGAAGTTTACTACAATCCCTAACTCTAAAAATAATCCTTAAAAGGCACCACTTATAAATATGAATTGTGCTGAAACCTCTTGTTTGATCTGTTTAAAATGATACAGTTAAGGCGGAATCTGGTTTACAGCTTCACATTCAAATCAATAAGACTGTATAGATCACATGCTTCATCCATATGCTGCCTCATTACGGATCAGAGCAACACTTCTGAGATTCCCTATGAGTAACAGTGGGATTGAGGGGGATGGGGAGGAAAAGCAAGGGGGAGGTGTCTAATAAACGTTCACTCGTCAATCCCTGTGGACCTTAAACAGATTGATCAAGCGTTGAAACCCGGGAGGGATCAATTTGGCTTAAATCAACACGCATCTTTGTGAAAATGGACAGAGAGTAAGAAGGAGGCAGAGGGATGACTGAAGAATGGAGAAGAAAGGCCCATTTCATTTGCTGGGAGGACTGATGGCTGGGTCGACCTGTGAGCTATGGATAATTGCTTTATATACCCTCAACATCCCGAGCGTTCTCATCTTCGTTCTCCCCCAGTGTTGCCTAATTTCTTCAGTACTGTGGTCACTCTTGATTTTTTTTAAATGGCCGGTCTGTCAGCTCCTCTCATCCTGTTGTATTAGCAAGCGCACAGGCCCGTGTCCAATATCTTGCGTTAATTAGTGCTCCACGAAGAAAAGAAATGCATGATTGGGAAAGATAAAGGATGAAAGAGGAGGAGGATGTTGAAGAAAGAGACAGAGGGAGAAATGGAGAAAAGATAATAGAAACTGCTGAGAGGGTTGTGCTAATTAGCAATAATGCACTTGGTTTGAATTTGATGGAAATTGATGGTCTCTTGTATGCTAGTTAGTAGTTGCTTTTTGAAGCATCTCAAAGCAATGGTTATCAATCAAGCAGCCACAGGATGAATAGATTATATAAAAATAATCTAATTTAAATCTAATTTAAAATGCTAAAAGATAGCAGTTAAAATCAATTTCGCTTAATTCCATTTTCAGGTGCCAAGTACCAAAGGTACGGATTGTTTTCTTCTTTCTTTGGGTGTCTATAGCAGCACATAAAATTGCTTGTTAGAAAGTTATGAAATTTGTCACACAGATAGAGGACAGTCTGAATATTAACCACAGCACATTTGAAGTCTTTAGTGTCGCAAAAAGCCAGATTTATTTTAGCTAATAATGTTTGAACCTAGAAGCAAAATTTTGGTGCAACATGGGGCTGTATCTTTACAATGCTTTAGTGGATTCTGACAAAACTTGGTATGTCTTATAAAAAGGCAGTTGTCCACTATCAAAGGCTCCAGCCTCTGTTACTAGTTCTAAAATTACATTTTGAAATTAGCATAGGATGCGTTCGATGAGATCCTACTCACAATGACGTTTTAAGTACAAAAAACATAAAATACCTTGAAATATATCATCTGATCAATGTCTTGAGGTATGGCAATGGTACAAGTGGAATAACTGACTCCGGGCCGTTGAATTATTAAAAAATTATGCACGTTACACCTTGGGTGTCTATATACCAGTGGTGGCGAACGTCAGTCCTGCAGAACAAGCTAATCAAAGTCTGAAGGCAGATTTTAATTTTTCTTTTCTTTTCTCCTGCTCTTTTACTTCATATGCTTTATAATGTAGAAATGAAACCAGCGCCATATTTAATTGTGAACTGTTTGTAATGGTTGTTAATATGTGATGGAGGTTTCTGATTGGTCAATGTCCTAGTTGAAAGCTGCTCCTGCTGGCAAAAAGCAATTACACAATTACACTGATTTTTAACATCTGTATTATCAGTCTCACCCAGCTCTCCTCCAGCTAATGGATGCATTATGAACTCGAGAACACGAGAGAGGGGCTCAGCGGAGCACGTCGTCTTTCTATTCTCATCTGTGTTTCTGTGCGTGATGAACAGCTCTACACATTTTACCCTGTCTCTCAAAATATCACCCGTGGGCCATATCTCTGACTCGAACTCTGTCTCTGACCCTTTCTCTCACGTCAGTTTCCTATTCTGACCTGCTTTGACCGTCTGGTCATCCACACAAATATAGACCTCAGCTGGAAGGGGCATAGATGTGGATAAAAAAATTATATGGATTATAAAACTAGATGGCTGTTAAGTTTATTAGATTTTATCCTCTGATTTGTCATCACAGTTGGCGGTAACGCTGTGTAGTTATGATACCAGATACCATACTTTAATATGCACTGCAGAAAAACTGGCTTCTTGACTGTAGAGGAAAGTGGTGCTTTCTTGAAAGGCTTGTCAGAGAAGTGCACTTAATTGTATTTAATTGGCACTTGTATGTACTTCAAATCTTACAAGTGTTTTTTTATATGAAAAAAATACTTGCAGAAAATGTTAATGAAATAAAAAGCCACTTAAATACGCTTAAAGAGAGTTTACTCTTATGACCAAGTACATTTTTAAAAAGTGCACTTTGTAATAATGTCAAATGAAAAGTTCATCGTAAATCATTGTTTTAATAATCGCTATGGCGTGAAATGAGTGTACAAAAAGATGAATGAAGGCAAACATTCTTTTAATAAACCCACACAGAGCGTAAAAGCATAAAAGGCAGGCAAACATAATCCACAAAATACATCTACAACTAGAAATCGACCGATATATCATTTTCTTGATATTCTTCCACCTCATCAGGAGCATGCTCAGGTGTTGTAGGGAGGTCATACAGGCACGTGGAGGCCACACACACTACTGAGCCTCATTTTGACTTGTTTTAAGGACATTACATCAAAGTTGGATCAGCCTGTAGTGTGTTTTTCCACTTCAGTGTTGAGTGTGACTCCAAATCCAGGCCTCCATGGGTTAATAAATTTGATTTCCATTGATAATTTTTGTGTAATTTTTGTTGTCAGCACATTCAACTATGTAAAGAACAAAGTGTTTAATAAGAATATTTCATTCATTCAGATTTTAATGATGTTAATTTGGTGTTCCCTTTATGTTTTTTTGAGCAGTGTATATCTTAAATGTAAAAAACCGCAACATCATGATCAAAAATCTGTCATTAAAATTATATTTAAATACATGACATACCATTGTCAACAGAAATGGCATTAATTTATTTTTTAGTTTACCATAATTATTTGTCACTATATTCAGCAGTTCACAACCAAAAATGAACAACAGCACAAGTAATTATGAAATTACATAAATATGCGCTCAGGCTAACCTGATTTTAGAAAGTGCAACATGTCCCTGGGTCAACATCTTTGTTGACCCTGGGACAACATTGTGATTAACCAATCAGATTTGAAGAAACAATTTACAGTTTTTGTGAAGCTTAGGCTTACCGTCAGTGTTTGGTGCTTGTACATCAGTGTCAGTCATCTATCATTTCCTCTGATTTTTGGCATTACTCATAGGTAAGGGTAGGTTAAGGTGTAGAGATATGGTCAAGACTATATTTTTGCATAAAAAGTTGTTCTAGGGTCAACAAAAAATTTTGACCTAGGCAAAATCAGGATGTGCATGTACTCAAGTCCTACTTCAGTAGTTTACATCAGGTAACTGCATTTTAATATAAATAAATACCAAATCCAATTAATTCTCTGAAAACATTAGGTTATACATTATATCTATACTTCAGTATATTCTTTTGAAGTACAGTATATTATGTTTATTATAATTTATTTTAGAAGTGTGCTGTAAGTGCACTACTTTTTCACCAGGTGTAAACACACTAAATTATCTTTAAGTATGTATTAAATACACAAAGACATTATGTCTGTATTAAAGAGTGGGAGAGCACAGTTGTGAATCTTTCCCGTAAAGGCCCATGCTGTTTGTCTGTATAGGGACTGACTGCTGTAAAGATGCCTTATCAGGGTTAAGTAAGGTAGAGCTCTTACTGGCCCTGAGCAGAAACCCAGAGTCTCTAGGGTGCTTATAGGAAACGTCTGATGCATGTTGTGCACAAACATTTGTCAGTTGATTTTTCTCCGAGTTTGTAAACGCATTGAATATGATGTGAAGTGGATCAGACTTTTATGTCCTTGAATAAGACACTTAACTCCAGGTTGTTCCAGAGGGACTCTCACTTATTAATTATACTGGAAGGTGATTTAGATAGAAGCGTCAGCTAATTTATATATTAATTAGTAGTTAATTAAAAAAGATTGCAATATCAACAGCCTTCAACATTGTCATTGTTGCCATTGTTAGGGGTCAGATGAGTGTCAGGATCTGATAGTTGCTGATGCCATTTTTGCATTTGAATGTTAGGTGAGGGTTGCTTATAATATGTTATATTAAAAAATACATTATTTGGTGCTCATATCATATAGACCAGGGTTTTCACCCAAGTGTTTGTGTGAAAGAACTGCAAGGGGAGATTGTGTTCGAAACACCAATGAAAAAAAATGTATACGTACACTCCCATAATCACTGGGCATCAGGAATGTTTCCTAGAGGTCATGCATTATCGCTGTGACACTAATCTCTGTGCTGTGACACAGTGGCTCTCTCTGCTGCTTAAGTGAGTGTGTGTTTGTGAAGTAATAGTGTATAACTGACCTTTTAACATGTCTGTTCTCATAATCCACTAGGAAAGGGTCCAGACCACCTTATCTGCGATTAGAAAGGATTTGATGTGTACTGGCATGTGTGTGTGATAGAAAGCCAGTAAGAAAAGTGAGAAATACATTCTGGCAGGCCATCTCAGAGAAAGCAGTCCTCTCAGTTTTTGAACTCAAACTGAAGCTTCAGAGTCACCCTCAGGATTTGCCATCGCTGGCTTGAGGCTGTATTGAATTACATAATTCCCTTCCGGACCGAAAATAAAGACTATTAAAAATTAAACACATTAAAGACATATCTACCAGTGCTCCTTCTGAGATGGCGAAGCATGATAGCTTGAACCCTCTGAACTATTACATCTTGAATTTCCAGTCTGTGTGTCAGTCAAAATCAGTCTATCATACATCATACTAATCTTTCATGTGTGAAATATGATGTGGAAATATGAACTGTGGGGAACCTCTTGGAAATATGAGTGGAAAACATCACATGAAACGAATCTGGCATGGCTGGGAGTGTTTCTTGCCAGTTATGAGTTGTATGACATTATGAGATATGTCCATATTTAATTTGACAAACTAAAAATTAACTTAAAATTAAAAAGTGAGTGAATATGTATTTAAATCCTTTTATTTATAGAACCATCTCCAAGCAACACACAGTAGTGGGGTTTGGTTCCTGAATGAATCTGTGTTTTTGAATGCATCAGTTAAGTAAATGGTTCAGTGACTCATAAATACTTGCACTTGTTTGTTCCTATAGTTTGTTTGAATGAGTCGGTCAAGTAAACCCAAATGATTAAAATGACCCCCCCATAAAAACAGTCATCACTAATTTTGTTCCTGAAGGAAGCAGTGACTAAATTGATTAAGTAAATGATTCAACAAGCCACATTTTTAATGGTTTTATTCACATTTAAAAAACAATTGTAGAATTGCAATTTTTAAATCAGGATTTTTTTAAAAGAGATCTGTCCATTTATAATGTACAGTGGGTTCAAACATCTGTTACTGAAATTAAATCTCCAGTAATGCTGACTGAACTTTCTTATATAAAAAATCTATACTAATTAAATCTAATCTGTACTAATAAATTGTTGAAACTATTTCATACAAAGATTAAATAGTTCTTGAAGAACTAGCTGAAGGAAATTTCTCAGATATTGACATTATACGGAGTCATTAGGAAGATGGAGATGCAGATGATGCTAGATCAGGGCTGTCCAAACTCAATCCTGAAGGGCCGGTGTTCGGCAGAGTTTAGCTCCAACTTGCCTTGATACACGCATGGAAGTTTCATGCCTAGTAAGAGCTTGATTGGCTGCTTCAGGTGTGTTTGATTAGGGTTGGAGCTAAACTCTAGAGACCGCCCCTCCAGGACCAAGTTTGGACAGCCCTGTCCTAGATCTACAACATTTGGTGAGTGTATATTGAAAATTAGGGTTGGTTAGTTAGTTAGTCAGTT
>JAUMHE010000080.1:4228173-4249573 GCA_032359235.1 Enteromius mattozi
ACATTTTTAAAGACACTTTAATGTACTTTTAACCAGTACTATGGTATTTTGACATGCAGTGCCAATTTATTTTTTAAACTGATCAAATGTGACCGTAGTAAAATACAAGATTGTTTAATATTACAAAAGTTGTTATAATTATTTTAAATAATTCTATTCCCCCCCCCCAATATATTCAAATAGAACACTGATATTTTAAATTGTAAAAATATTTATTTGGATTGCTATTTTTATATATTTTTGATTAAATAAACGCAGCCTTGCTGGTCAAAAGTG
Source organism: Enteromius mattozi (assembly GCA_032359235.1). NCBI lineage: Eukaryota > Metazoa > Chordata > Actinopteri > Cypriniformes > Cyprinidae > Enteromius > Enteromius mattozi. The sequence goes on from JAUMHE010000080.1 coordinate 4,228,450, forward strand.
ACGTCTGTCAGAAACATTAACAAAATGTATAAATGGCTGAAAGGTACAGGAGCAGGGGCGGAGTCAGACATTAAAAACATTCAGGGCTTAGACCAAATCTTTGCCCAAATGTAGTTGGACTGATAAAACAGATATAAATGAGCTTTTCATCCGTGAACATTATTTGTGAAAACGACATCTCCCACTGTTCAACTCTCCGTCATTGCATCATCGAACTTCGCCTCTGTTATTGTTTTTGAAAATGTGACCTCTAGTGGCGTAAACTTACATATTGTGCCTTTAAATATTGATATTTGAAATGATTTAAAACATGAAAAAGTCAGAAAAATCGAAATGTGAAATTAAAACCGACAATAGATGGCAGCAAATCACTCTTAATAAGTGAGTCATTGCGATTGAACCGAGTCATTCAAACGGTTGATTCATTCAGAAAGAAACACCATCGTGTTGCTCAGAGACGCAAAACGCTGTTTGGATTGATTTTTGTCTCTTAATTAACTTTTTGTTTATTGAGCTGTTGTTAAAAAAAAATCTAAGAACACACTGTAAATGTGAAAGTGCACTAGTCTAGACTTCATGTAACTTATTCAGCAAACTTACTTAACTCAGAATTTAGTGCTTGTTATAATGTAAAAATGCTTGTGGTGAATGAGATGGTACGAGTGATGTGCTGAGTGATTGACAGGAGGCGTGGCTATGTAGGACAGCGGTGTGTGTGAGCTCGCTGGTGGAGAGGAGAAAGAAAGTGCAGCTGATATCATTTAATCGATCCTGCGGGAGCCAAAACTAGATTTTTGTCAAAACTATTAACAAACCCAAAAGATTCGGGGGTTTTAAAAAAACATTCAGGGCTGGAGCCCCAGAAGCCCCTGTACAGGAGTATAATGTTTTATGTATTTCTAAAATAAGTCAGCACTGAAAAAAGAATATTATTATTATTATTTTATTTTTAGTCACCAATTAATTCCTAATTCCATAATTGCTATGCTTTTTGTAAAGCCTACCTTTTGTATCTTTCATAGTTTTAATGGCTTTACTACTTTTCTATAAATATTAATATAATGAGTAAAAATAAAGCATTAGTTTATGCAAAAATAGCAATGTAAAATCAAAATTGAAAGAGTAGGTGTGGCCTAACTTTTACTGGTAGTGTTAATGCAGAAAATATACATATGAATGTGTGATTTATAATTTGTTCATATATTGTTTTCTTAAACGTTGTATTTATTTTGGTTTTCTGGTACTTCAGAAAGGAAATGCCATTTTCAACAGGGAGTGTAGCACCAAGTGCTTTAGATGCCAAACTGGTTGACAGGTGAAGGAGTCTTGGAGCCTCTGGGAAAATTTAGTAGTGTAGTACTTTCTTTAGGAAGGAATAAGTTTTTCCAAAATGCTGCGGTAATCTACCATGGGCTTTGACTCGGTATGACCTTCCCACAAGCCACACCAAACCGCAGGGTAATTGCTTGCTAATGACTGTTAAAGAAGGCAAGGAAATGTCAAACCAAGTTTGGAAACTTTCATGATTAATCTTTTTCTGCGGTGGCAGGAGAAGATCTAAGCCATTCCATCAATCACATCAGGCAGGAGAGTGACTCTTTCTTCAGGGTTGAAAGCATTTGCCATTGGATCTCTCTCTCTCTCTTTGCATTAACTTAGCTGTCCTTGCCCCGTTTCCATCTCTCTCTCTCTCTCTCTCTGTCTTTGTCTTCTATTACATGTATCTAAGCGGTTTAGTGCCTTGCATCAGCACTCAAAGAGCTTTGTACATCCCTCTCCCAGAATATTTAATGGAAATATTCAGACTTTTGTCCACATTTGACCTCTGCTGTCTGTCTCCTCCCCTCTCTCCTGATGGTGGTGTCAAGACCCCTTTGTCTTCACACTGAGGGACTTGAACGCTTAACTGAAGATCAATTTTGGCCAAGGTCACATTCTGAAGCCCGATGAGAAGTCTGGGTGAGGGTCAGAAATCATCACACTATTACACCTGACTGTCTCCACCAGCATGCCATTATCAACACTATCATCTTAAATATAAAGAGACACAGTGTCATGTTATTAAAGCCAACAGCTACTCAGAAAGCGCCTCTTCTGACATATATTTCCTGACCAACATTTTCCAAAATCAATATCTTCTTTGCATGTATGTGCAAACCTATAGTACAAACATCTTCCAGGAAATATATTATACTATAGTAATATAATATTCTAATCATCGAGTAGTAGGGGCAAGTCTGTATTAGTGGTGGGGATTTTTCATTAACTTTTACTGCAAATTACATCATTACACCAGTAGGTGGAGACAGTTGAGTCACTGAATCAGTCACTTAACAGTTTCATTTAAAAAAACAGTTTGTTTTGGAGTTGAAACAAGTGACTTTTGCTGATTTTGGAATTGCATACTAGCATACTACTATTACTGTTTTTGCCATAGAATGATATCGCAAAAACGCTAAGTATGCTAGCAAATTTGAGCATTTGTGTGACCCCATATATTGTTCTATGATACACTATTAGTAGCAGTGCCTGCAACGTAGACTCAAACTTATATACTTATATAATACTTAGCCTTAACAATGAAAATACATACACTGTGAACAGTGCAATAAATTTTAAGATCTCAAAGGTGGTGTCCATAACATATACGGTAAACTCTGCGTCACTCCCTCGTTTTCATTTGACTTTATTAGTGAACTGATTTAAGGAATAGTGAATGAGGATAAATGTTGATGGATGGATCATTCTTTGATGGAGGATGATTTTAGATACATCAAGTTTTCAAGAATGAGTAATTGAATTTTGCTTTTAACCAATTCATTCCTTAACATCACTGTGTTGCTTGGAGATGCACTGGGGTTTATTCTGCTGTGGCTTTGTTCAGATATTCCGATGCAACCAGTGTTCGTCTTCCTGAATGTCAAGTGAAAATTTGTATTCTTTGAAGCCAACTGAAATGCTGACACAGAAATTTGGGCAGAAGGGTGGATATCCAGAGAAAGTATCATTCTTAGCCGCAGCCCCCTGTGGATGACTGACAGATGCTGTGCGGTCTTTAACCACGCCCCTTTCTTTGAGTGATGGGATGTGTTTCTTATCCATCTCAGTGTGTCGAGAGCTCTAATTTTGGCCTCCCGTGGATTTGATTGGCAGTAATAAGCCTGCAGCTTTAGTTTCCTGTCCGCCCAGGAGAGAAAGAACAGTGAGGAAAGCAGACACAGGAAACGCATCACTGAACCCTGACAAACTGCTCCACGATCCCTCTTTCCCATCACCCCATGATTACACTATGAACTTGACCTGGCCTTTGGGATGGTTTTGATAGGTAGAAACACTTTTGTTTTAGCTGTCAGCATCTCCAGGCCAGTTTTGCCAGAGTTTCCATTTTCCCACAGTCGCTTTTATAGTACTTCAGTTAACACTGAGCTTGCGGCGACTGCAGCACTGTTTGAAACACAATGGACTCAAGCTCTTCACGCAATGAGACTCTGCAAAGAGCTCTGAGACCAGCTTAACCAGACAAACAAAACTTTTTCTAAGCTGTGTAGGGCTACCTTAGTCCTTTGTCAGTTTTTCTTTCTCTGTGAATGGCCATTAATGTATTATTTACAGTCTTTCCCCACTTTTGATCTCTTTCTCCCTTTCTCACTGACTTGTGCTCTTGTTTTTTAATCTCTTACGTGCTGATATGCGCTGGTATCATCTTTTACCCTTCATTAAATATTTTGTACTTGCCAAGTGCTTGCCGTAGCACTAATCACATTAGCTATGCTGGAAAAAGGGCTTACATAAGAAAGCCAACTGGGAGAGGTAGATACACAGAAAGAGAAAGATAACTGGGGGTAGAAGAAGGTCAGAGAACAGAAAATAAAGACCGGTGACCTTTATAAGCACATCGTTAGTTTTTTATTTGCAGTTGGGTGTTTGGATAAAGCAGGTCAGGATTGTGAACGGTGGAAAGGGAAAAGTGAGAGATTCCGACTATGGTTGAAATAGCATGCTAGCTACTTTTTTACTATTTCTGCAGGACAAAGCTTATTGTGAAAGATTCATGTACTGTGTATGTGTTCATTTTTTTTGCTTAATAATTTGTAATCAAAATGGATGCATGTCACAACATAGAAAAAAATACTTGTTAGTGGTCGTTACTTCTGTTTAATTGCAACATTTTTTTTTTTGCATTGTTGTTGTCATTATTATTTTGATGACAAATTAACATTTTTCACCTAATTTTCATTACCATAATAAGTTTTTACGTTTTACATAACATTAAAGTGACCTGATTAACCTAAAAATGAAATCACATTACATCAAATTAAATAAAAAATAACTGGGTGTAGGATTGTCTTTAAATATTTTTTTTATCAGAAATTGCTAGTGAGTTTCACATATCATTACAAAGAAATATGGAGTCATACACTGAATTAAAGAAGAAATTGTGAAGTAGAAAGACAGTCTAAAACATGCTAAAAAATAAATGTACAATTATTTACATTTTTGAGCATAATTTACATTGCTACTTGCTGCCTGCCAAAATAAGCAGTACATTGTTATTAAGCATTTTTTTTTAAAACTTAAAATGTAATTATGCAATGCAAAATAACCATTTTTATTTCAAAGATACTTGTTTTTTAAATGAAGTTTGCATGACAGCAGTGAAGCATATGGCTGTTTGAAATGTTTGTGTCGCACTGGATAGTGCATACTGCTTTGCTACACTGTTTATAAAAATTGTAGGTATTTGTACACAGTAGGTTTGTCTTCTACAGATACTTTACATTCACGGAAGAGCCTGAGTATGATAATCATGTTGTGGCATCGCACACAGACACTGACATACTGATGTGCCACATTTACATTTTCATGCACACACACTCGAAGGGCTTCTGGACTGCTCAGCGGGTCCATGACCTGACACATCTTACCTGTCTCCCGTATCTGCTAGGGTTAAAGACTGCCCTCACTGGCCACTCAGAGGAACAATTGAAGTCTATTCTTCTCTGTTTTTTAGACTACAAGCACAAGAGTGGACTTGTTGAGTTGTTGGATCACCCTTAATTTCTCATTAGGGGTCATGTCAGAAAAATCTAACAATTCAATAAAATAATCGAAACAGGCTTAAAAAATAACTAGCGATTAGATTTTTTGTTATGGGTAGAAATGTATGGCACAAAGACCTGTGACTGACATTCTAATGCCAGGGTTCAACATTCATGCGGCTTTGACAGTGCTCCTGTGTAATATGTGGTGATGTGGACACTATAACAGCCTTCATTGTCTGCCTCCGTCTGTCCTCCACAGCTGCGTCCAGCTTCAGCTTCTGTCGGGCTGCGCTGGAGCACACAGTCTCAGCAGAGGAGCTCAACTATCAGCTGCCACGCAAGGCCGGAGGGAACCTGACCTGGCATGAAGGACGCGGCCAGAGGGTGACGAGGAGGACCGTCAAACTGCTGCAGCAGCCCGGGACAGAAGGAATACAGGTACACAATCACAGCCATGCTACCCATGAGGGAGAAAACTCAAATCAGGTCCCTTAACTATGTAGCATGTTTAATAGTATTTCTACACTGTTACTGTATGCTTTTTAATTTTTCAAGGAACCTCTGTGACAAATTATTATTATTATTATTATTATTAACTCTTTCCCCGCCATTGATGTGATATCTCGTCAATTGGGTTACAACGCTTCCCCGCCAAAGACAAGTTTTTACGGCAATCCTTTGACCATTTTGAATCCAATCGTGAAGAAGTAGGCTAGTCAGTGACAGATGCCTTTACAGACGCAGAAACATCTCTAGTTATATTGTGGATAGATCAATAACCCGGCGATATGAATATGTATGTATGTGTGTGAGTGTGTGATCTATATATAAATAGTAAAGTTAAGCAAGTTCTTGGTTACAATGCACTCCACATCTTGTACTCTTCTTTGGTACGCCCATACCTAACTTACTGTGTTTAAATATGGGGAAATAACTCTAAACTCTAAACTCAATACATCCACTATTTATTTGACCAAAAAGGGCAATACGTATCATACACAAGGTTGGGTATTTGGAACACACAAATTTACTTTTTTTGCAGTCAAGAGTATTAAGAATTTATGATCTTGTCAAATTTTGCACTGCACAAATTTTGTTTATAGCATATAACAATCTATTACCTGGTAACATTCAGAAATTATTCATTTTGAGAAAGAAGTCTTATGGTTTGAGAGGTTATGGGACCTTTGAAATACCGAAGGTGAGAACTACTAGAAAAAGTTTTTGTGTGTCTGTATGTGGAGTCAAACTGTGTCTGGGTTATTGATGATTATTGTACATTGTGTAAATTGATGTTCTATTCATATTGTGGTGTTATGATATGAGGGCTTATAGTATAACAGGAAGTATTTATTTTGATTAAATTTGGTAAATGAAGGAGATGGGGGTGGAAATACACAAGCTATGCTTCCTTCCAGTCACTTTTGAGCTTATTGAATATATTTAAGTTTGTATGTATGTTTTAGTTATATTATAATTATGTATATTTACTGCTCAAATAAATAACTAAATTCAATTCAAATTCAAAATAGAGTATGTGTGTACATATGGGTACATATGTATGAATGTAGCCTAAGTGTGTGTGTGTAAACATATGTACAGTACACGTGTGTGTTCATAAACGCGTGTGTTTGTGTCTGTTCTGTTTACTGAATGCAATTTCATTTATTCATATAATTATTTACAGGTGAAAGAATATGATATCTGAATGTATTTTGCTTGAAAATGCAGTACTTTGATAAAAAAAAAAACTACTTTTGATAAAAATGCATTTTATTTTTTTGTCAAAATGTTGTATTTCTGAGTCTATCTGCATTCAAGTGATGATAAAACATGAACACATAAAGATAGAATAAAACTTGGTTCTTTATTTTAATATGTAATGTTCATATATGCATAGCAGAAAATATTGTGAAGGCCGTCAAAGTTAGGTTAAAATCATCAAAAATGCTGGCAGTGGCTGGAAACTTTGCAGGCGGGGAAAGAGTTAAGAAATGTGTAAAGACAGAGTCCTCTGCGAGGTTGTCAGTTCAGTTACTATTCTTGGTCTTATTATTATTATTATTATTACTAAACTGACAACTATTTAGAAAATGTTTCTGATTATTATTATTATTATTATTATTATTATTCGGTAACTGAACAGACAACCAAAAAATAAGTAATATTTACCAGAGGAGTTTGCAAAAAACTGATTTTTACATTGTTATTGTACAATACAATGTTACAATAACAGTATTTCTATAACTAAAATGACAAGTATTGATAGAATGACTAATATATGCCTGTGAATGGTTGTGTGAGAGCTGTATAATAGCTGTGCAAAAACACGTTTGTAGTTGGACTGGTGTGAACAGACCTTGACTTTCATATTCACATGTGCGTTTAATATTATCCAGGATTTCTTTTTCATCCATCATAAAATATTCATGGCCGTCCTTCCCAGCTCTGAAGGTCATGCAGAGGTTTCCTTGTTTACAGCATCGGCTCTGTGATATTTCATGTGTTCAGCAGCACTTGGTAAAGTTCTCTAAGCTATTCGTCAGTGCTAGCGCTCGCTAGCTACCTTTGTCCCTTTATCACTGCACACTCAAACCATCATAACAGGTTCATAATCGTGATGAGGAAAAAGCATGTCTGATGTCTGGATATTATGGCATCCCATTATTTGAGTCATTACCCAAGAATCAGGTTAAACTCGAGCTGAAATCTCTCATAATACACTTTTTTTTCTGTTAGAAGACACAAATGAGAGGCGTACATGAAATTAATTATTCCCTTTTTGTATGCATCAACCTTGAGGGCCATAATTATTTAATAATAAAATATTAAACTACTATAAACTACCAGATTTGATTAACGTGTTCTTTACGCTCGACCTGTTTTGTTCTGAATAGTTGATTTGAATGGTGTGAATTGAAAAAATATCCTTTTGTAATGTGTCAGCTTAAAACAAAGGCTCAGTTGAGTGGCTGACAGTAGTGTGTGATTTATTTATTTTTATATGTTAAACATCTTTGTTCTGCTTGACAGTGAACTGTGAGGAGATGCATATGTAAATGGAGCTGCTCTGGTGTTGTGAGCATCACTTTAAATAGAACAAATTTTATGCCTTTCTCCTGGTTTCAGGATTGGCTCAGATGAGCTCAGTATTGCATGAGAGCTGCTGGATGTGTGTGTGTGTGAATGGAAGAAGGTCACTGGCGTGTGCTCAAACACACGCTCATAGCCAACTGTTGAAATTCAAGGTTATGGCAAGTTGAATAAGGAGCAAACTTTAAACCGGGTTCTTAACGCTTGAATTACAAACTGTGGAAGTCTTTCAGATTCGGTCTCTTCAGAATGGTTAACAAATGCTAGCTTTGTTTTACGATTTTATCGCAACCTTATTTCGTTGTGTGTGATTCCCTAATGTCGTTAGCATCTCATATGCACAATTGCAAAACACTGATGGGTTTTCAAATAGTTTTCCTGAACAGTTCTTTCCACCATTGGTCAGAAAATCATGTAGCCCTACCCCCGAACTAACCCCATTGGTTGAGCCATTGTTGCTGGGTGTAATAAGGCAAGTCATGTCACTCGGCGGCCATCTTTGAAACGTCTCTCGGGCATGTTAGTGCAGCTCCTATCTCTTTGAAAAACTCCAAAACGAAGTAAATTTCTTATTTGAAATCACCAAATGAAAGCTGACAATAACTGTCTCATAAAAGTTGTTTATTTTGCTCAAATAGCATTAAAGGGGTCATATGATGTTGCTAAAAATATAATTTTTAAAATACATATTATTTTTCACACACTGTACATTATTGTTGCTCCTCTAAGCCCGCCTTCCTGAAAAGGGTCGATTTGTACAAATCGTTCTGAGAAGGTGTGCTCTGATTGGGCAACTATCCAGTGCACTGTGATTTGGCCGAATAACTTAAGCGTGTGACGGAAATGTTACCATAACATGACTCCGCATCCTGACGCTATGACACCAAAACAATAAAACACATTACAAATGATGCATTTGTTGCATCTAGTGGAGACATAATTTCTGATTATCAGAATTTAGTACTGTCTTTTTAAACATGACCATGTCTGCATTTGTGATCAGAGAAACAACAAACAAGGACTATTCTACACTGCTCAAAACTTGCGTATGAATAGTCAGTGGCAGGTTATTTTAATAAGAAAATGTAACTTACTTAAAGGTTGTGAGTCAGAAGCGCCAGACTGTTCTTGCAGAGGTAGAATTGATCCACTTTATATTCTCTGTGCACAGCCAGCATAGGCTACTCTCCACATTTAGGAGTCCATCCTCCATAAATGCGCTGAACACATTCTAATATTTGTGTTGAACTGTTCTGGAACAGTGTTGTGAATACAACATAACCACTGATTTCTAGTCTAGCTTTCGGAAGCACAAAGAAAGTAGTTTCACTTTCACAGCGACACACAGCGTCTCCTGAAAAATGAGTGCAAACATTGCAATTATTGTTCTATAGATAAGTGAATTATTGTATAGATCACTCTAAAACTCTATAGTATCTGTGTGAATTACACAGATCTGTGTGAAACATTCATTCTAATCCACACTGATAGATGGTAGCGTCTAATAACATTGTAGTATCTTGTACTTAAAGTACCTGCGCTAATAATGCTAAAGAACTGGTGGGTTCTAATAAAACATATTAACACTAAAAAATATTCACACTTCATTTTTTAGTCACAGACATACAGTGAAAACTATAACAGATCCAAACATAATATGTCATTTGAGTCATAAAATCCCCTACTTCCTATGTGCAATTACAGCTGCATTTGAAGACAATTAGTACAATTAGTCTTAATGAGATTTTTGTCGAAATATTTCCTCTGTGATGTTTCTCGATTTCTGAATGTGTTTCCCAAACATTCTGGACATATGATTTATAAGCGTGTAGTTTTATATCATATCACCTAGGGCCACGTGAGACACAACCTGGTATTATGAAGAATGTTGTGTAATCGTATAGCAGAAGTCAAGCGAGCCTCTCAGCATCTGTTCCTGTTGTTTAATTGGCCTTCCCACAAGCCCAGTCTCCAATGAAATCACAATACAGCCATAGAAATAACTTGGTGGTCATGAATCCATCATTACCAGATCATATTCTCAGATTAAACTTCCATTACACATGATTGCAATTGGCAGAGGTTGTGGGTAGAGTCCAGTTAGTCTGACAAAATGATGTCCTTTGCAAGATGTTATGTTGTGGCTTATTCTAACAAGGCTTATCTCATGGGGCCAGTCCTGGCATGAAAATGAGTTTTGCCGATGGGATTTGTGTTAAAGATAACATTAATTTACTGCATTTGGCTGGAGACGGGGCTGGGAATGATTAGGGATAAACTTTTGCTATTTCAAGGTGAGCAAAAGTGTCAAATTGCTGTTGGCAAGATTGTCAAGGATAGAAATAATTAGGACGACCATGACCATGACTAATGAACTATGTACGAGAATGGTTTCACAAGCGGTTTATTTAATTACCCACAAGATGTTCTTGTTTTTTCATTTTGCATTTCATTAAAGTGTCAAATATTTTTCAGAAGTTGTCTTGTCAGAAGAAGAGTGAGGATTTTGGGAAAAGTACTGTACTGTATACATACTGTATTTTAGGAGCAGTATTGCTGGAATCCTATTGTGTTTGTGAGGATTTTCTTCTTAATATATATATATATTTTTTTTTTTCTGGAGGTCAGACACCATAAGTCATTGAGACACCAAACTTGGTGTTGCTCACAGACAGAAGGAAGTGCTATAATAAGGAAATTCCCTTTTTGATCATACCTTCAGAACCATAAAGGCCTATAATCAAATGTGCTTTTTGCAAAAGATTTGATGCTTTCACTTTTGTAATTTTTTCGCCATTTTGTATTAATGAAAAACCTGCTTTTCAAACTCCTCCTAGATTGTTGGTCCAAATGCACATAAAACATCACTCATCATCTCCAGACACTCATGACAAAGAATCATGAACAAAAGATCTTTGATTTACGTTAAAAATATTTAAGTTAATTGTTTGATCAACATGTCTTGAGGTATCCTCTAACATGATACAGACATGGCCGCCAGCAGCCAATCAAACTTGGTTACACTTTATTTCAATAGTCCATTTAGACATTTTACTAACTACTAATGTCAACTAATTCTCGTTAATTCACAACTACATGTCTACTAACTCTCAGAGTAACTGTTAGGGTAGGTTTAGGGTTAGTAGAATAAGTTAACATATACTTGTAAAGTTTCTGATAGTCAGTATGTTGTATGTTGTGGACCCATCAAAATAAAGTGTTAGGAGATATTAAGCAGACAGTCTACTAATACTCTAATGACTGCTAGTTGACATGTAGTTGCAAAGTTACTATACTGTTAGTAGAACATCTAAAGTGGACTATCGAAGTGTTACTGTAACGATATTCAGCTGGAGTTCCCTCAAGCTCCGCCAGAAATTCCTATAAATGGACAACAAAAGTAAACAAGGCAATTTCATCAACTTGCACAGATTACTAACCCGAACAATGTCTGCAACTTTGAATTGCGAGCACTTCCTCTGTTTATACTTGCATCTTTATGTAAGTCTATTTGTAAGTTGCTTTGGATAAAAGCGTCCGCTTAATGCATAAATGTAAATGTAATGCAAATGTAGTTTCAGCAGCAGTTACGTGGTGCTAAAACTACTCAAACAACGCACACACATTAATGATGGCTTCGGTGAGGGCAGTTAAATCTTTATGGGGTGTTCACACATCACCAGGTGGCTGTATATTTGGTTTCAGTAGGTGTTCCTGCTGCTGGCCTGACATTTCTGTCTGCACCACTGGCCACAGCTTCTGAAAATGTGATTGCAAATGGAATATATTAATGATAAAATAAGATATTTTTAGCAAGCACTTCCAGCTTAAAGTACATTGTGGATTGCACAGTGCTTTAATATAAATTGTAGCAGCACATAATGCATATAGCGCAAGATAAATGGCAATCATTGCATGAATCAACATCTAACAAGAATGCTTTTACTAATAAAGTAAAACAAAATAAAACTTTGCAGCATTGCTGGTCATCAAATGAATGACTTCTGGCTTCTTTTGCTTTGTGAATACCTGACTTTGCAGCACAGCTGATTTTCTGTCAGTGTAAAGTCTTATATGCACATAATATTACTGATGAAAGGGACAAGAGAATGAGGAAGACAGACTAAATACGGGGTTAATGGAAAAAGGAAAACAAGTAAACTGTCTGATTCCTTCATGGGAACAGTGCCATACAAATGTTGTTTAGCATGCAGTGGGTTTAGTCCATTAAAGCAGAGCTGTGATGAGGCTACCTGAGGTTGACAGCCAGAGGAGATTGGCCTCCAGATTTGTTTAGTTTCCTCATTACTGCGAAGGTTACCGACCCCATCAGCGGCACAAAACAATTTCGAAAAGCACACAGATTACCAAAAGTCAGCAAACTTAGCCAGCCTATCTTAATTAGGCTGAATGGCTCAATCTTTTTAACATCGGCATACAGTTCTCAGTTAATCTTGGATAAATGGTCAGATTCCAGTGAAAATGAAAAAGATGATTCTGAGTTGCTTTTTTTTGCCCTGCGTGTCTGAACAGATGTTGTGGGAACCTCATAATGAATGCAGACCCGCGTCTGAAGTCTCATATCAGTCAGTTGTCACCAGGCTGAGAGGGATCATTGAGTTCTTACGCATGTAAGCTGTCCTGGCGCAAAGGATTGTGGGACTGGAGGTAGTCTGCAGAAGAAGAAAAAGATGGAGAGACAAGCGGGAGTGGAGGTGGGGGTGTTGTACCTATTCGCTGTATGAAAGATTATGCTTGTGTTGAAGTGTGGCATGACCAGACAGAAGGATGAACGGAAGAGCAGAACTGATTGATTGAAAAAAAAAAGATTATGGCTAGAGTGTAGGCCTAGGCGATAAAACAGTATCAATATTTATCGACGATACACCTCTTTCGATATCAATAAAAAATATGTTCGATATGGCACACGATATGAGTGACACAGACAGCACACACAAACACGAACAGATGCTGAATTGAGGGATGTGCTGTGCCTGCCTGTCAGATTGTTCATAAAAAGAAGGAATATTAGTAGAATTTAAAATAAACATTTGCGTCTGACTGCAAAAATGGTACAATCAAATGTTAGGTGTGCGTCATCTGTGGTGCACAAGATACAGTCCCAGATAGCACACGTACGTCTGCAAGATGTCTGTTAAAGATCTGTTGATCTGGACAGCCTCTGCTGTCTACAAACGTCTGGCAGATGTCTTTCAGATATCAGTTTTACATACATTCTAAATCATAAACATCTTAAAGACATCTAATAGACGTCTATTTGACATCTAAAAGAAGACATCCAATAGACGTATTTCAAACAACCTAAATAATACGTTTTGCAGATGTAAATGCAGACATCAAATAGACGTCTCTTAGATGTATGTGTGCTATCAGGGGCTGGTGCACTCGCATCTAACACAAGAGATGTATAGAAACCCATGCAAAGTGAAAAGAATTTAAACTTTTAGATTCATGAATTTGTGACATTTGGAATTATGTTTTTTGTTGTTGATGTTGTTTCTTTGGCCGCACACTGAGTTCACCAGTTTAGAAACACTGATCTAAACTGAACAGAACTAAATGAACTAAACTAAATTTTACTGAACTGAATCAAATTCAACTGAACACCTCAGTAGTTTGAATGAATTGAACTGTACAATTTTTTTCTGAACTCAGCTGAATATAAATAAATTAAAATGCATGGAATTACAGTCAACTTAATTATACTGAACTTAAATTATTTTTTTTTAAAAAGTCTCAATACTACTACTGCATTAACTATTCAACTCAAATGATTCCATTAAGTCAAACATACTGAACTGACCAGACCTGAAAATAAATAAATTGAATTGAGCTGAACTAAATTATTCTAATCTCAGCTGAATAGAAATGAATTAAACTGCACTGAAGTAAAGTAAACTACATTATACTGAATTGAACTACAATGAACTAAACTGACCTGTACCAAAATGAATAGAAATAAAACAAACTGGATTGATGGAAGTTAAATTATGCTGAACTAATTTGAAAAGAAATTAACTGATCTAACTGAACTTCAGTAAACTAAACTGAACTGACCTAAATTGAACTATAAACTTACAATGAACTGAACTAAACTGAAAGGAACTGGAGACAGGCGGGAAATCAGGCAGAAATCACTGGATTTACAAGGAAACACAAACTCACTCTTTTGATTTAAAAGAATGTTTAAGTCATAAGAGTTAGAAACAAGCTACAAGGTCAGTGTGACATCACCTATTTACATGGTAACAGACTCACTGTGTGCTTCAGATTGAGTCCACTAACAGACCGACAGAAAGAGTCAAACAGAAAGAAATGGACAATAAAGGAAGAGAGAGAGATTTAGATTGATTGAGGGAGAGTTTCAGGGATAGTTAGAAAAAGATGCAAAAATATTGAAGAGGGAAGATTTTGGAGGTGGATGGAAAGAAGAATCTTGTCAACTGGGACATTTTTGAGGGAAAACTGAAAAGAGATCATGTAATTTGAGTAATCTATACATATTAATCACACTAATTAAGAATTTATAGCAGCGGTTCAGAATATGAGCTAAAGGAAATATGAAGTAGAAAGGCATGAAATAATTTGCCAGCAGAACTTGATACACTCAGTAGTGCATATGTACAAATTATACCTCATAAACTCACTCACGTGAACTTGATACCATCAGTAATTGTTAAGGGACAGGTTACCCAATAAGGAAAATTCTGTCATTAATTACTCACCCTCATGTCGCTCCAAACCCATAAGACTTTTGTTCATCTTCAGAGCTCAAATTAAGATATTTTTGATAAAATTTGCAAATAAACAATTTTTATCCCCGAGTTACCCCAGAACTGTTGACATTCAGCATGCGCGTGCTTTATCCTTAATTTAAACTATGGCTACATTCACACAGCAGCAGAATATGGTTGTCAGTCCTGTATTTGGGATTAACAACCGTATTTTCTTTACCGGAGTCTCGAAATCATTTAACAGTAGGGGGGGACAATAAACATAACATTTCTCACAAGCAATTTTTGAAGGGGACACAACATAATGCCAAGTCGCCACAAATAAAACAATGCATGGGAAACGGCTTTGGCATGTTAGTTGCACTGCACTACGCAACAAGCTATTGTAAACAAGCTAACGTTAACTAGATAAGTAAAATTTTAATCGCTAACATAGCAGATTCATGGAAAATGACATCGGTAATCAGCATTTTTGGCACAACTAATTTATTAATAAATCAGCATCAACTACATTAAGAAGAATCAGTTTATTTAAAGTGAATAAAATCCCCTACTTACTGGAGTTACTAATGAACAGAGCCGCAGCCACATACCTGACTTGTATTTGTGTAGCGTATTTGAGATGAACTGAGAAAACAGGCAGTGGGCCAAACCACTGTGAAGAAGGGGAGGGGGAACTATTTCGAAATGCATTTTTTGTGTTTGTATTTTTTTTCTGGGGTACTCTCCAAAATATTATTATTATTAACTATTTGTATTCATTTGTATCTAAATAGTTGTGTTGCCTAATTTTTTTTGGAAACCATATTTTTTTGATGAAAAGACTGTTTGAAAGAACAGCATTTATATGAAATAAAAATATTTCATAACAATAGAAACATCTTTACCGTCACTTTTGATCAGTTTAATGCATCCATGCTAAATAAAAGCTTTAATTGCTTCACAAAATCACACTGTCTGCAAGCTATTGTATGGTAGTGTATATAATTATCTGAGCAGGACATGGCTTTCCTCTAATCATGCATCAGCTTGATGTATTCTGACTCATCTCACAAAATGGCTGCCCAGATCGGGCCGCCCTGCTCCTTACAGGTTCAATCCCCTGTGTATTATTAATGACTGTATGTTTCAGGCTGGACAGAATCAGGTCTCATGGGTTCAAGGGTGGCTGTGTAAGGCCCAGAGGCTGGCTTAGGAGAGATAGAGGGTGATGGATGGAAAGAGGGAGCAGAGGACGGAGGAGAGAGAGGAGGAGGCGCTGATGGTGATGATGAGGGCGACTAGCAGCACTCACCAGATCCTCTTTGCTTTGTCTCATCCTCATTCTCGTCTCACACTTTACATAAATTGGGTACACTGTGGTGTGCCATTATGCATTTTTTTTTATAAAACCCATATCAGAGAACTATAGGTTATAATTCTTTAAAATAATGCCACACAGGAAGTAACATTATATATGTACTTCTTAGGGAAAAATTAGGCTAGTAGATGAGTAAAAGATCTCATTTCAGTTTTAAACAAATTTTGATGAACACATTCTTCGGGTTAAACCAATCAACTCTGTTGCCCAGGTTATTGTAGCTACTGACTGACAGTTTAATTAAAACTTTAACTGTAACTTGTGTATTGCAGCAGTTTATTCATTGTTTAAATATATCAATTTATTATTATGCCGTAACTAACCCTTTAATGATTATTTTATTTTATAATTTTTTTGTGCATGAGCTTTCTCTTTAAGAGATCCAGCTGAAATGACTCCCATTACACACAGAGAAATAATATGCAGATGATTAAGTGACTTCTCGTTTTCTCTTTTATATTATATTCTGTCAGTTGAATGCTTCCGGCCTGTGCTCTGCTTTCATTTGTTTCGTCTCTGTGTTTGACATTCTCTCTTTTTCACACAGAATCATGTTTTCAGCCTTTTACAAGTTCAGTCCTGTACGCTGAGCCAACTACTTCAATCCTGTTCTGTGACGGCTTTCACTTACTCTTTATGAAAATAAAATGTTTCATGTCTCAGTCTGTATCTTTCTCACTCTCGCTCTGTATGTTGTGTTTTGTCTGCTACCTACCTCAAAACCTGTTTCTATACGTCTGTTTTCCTGAGTGAAAATGAGCTTCTGTCTTCAGGTGTTGATCAATGTGAGACCTGCAGCTCCTGACAACAAATACTCCTTCTGTAGTCCTTTTATTTAAAATGCATATTCACATCTTTTTGTTCAAAGACATAGAGAAGTAAAAGTTTGGGGTCAGGGAAAGAACATTCAATCTATGCTGGCTTCAGAATTCAATCAGAAGAAGGTACCTCCAGAGACTGGAAGTCAAGCAGAATTTTCCGAACTGCACAATACAAGCCCAAGTGTGCATATTCTGCATCCGTCATCACAACATTACCAAACACACTGCAAACAAAGAGACGATGTTAACGTCACGGCCGATCTCTAAGGATCAGCAGACAGATGGATAACGGATCAGATTTTACAGGTGTAACTGTATAAGTAATCATAATGCCTAAATATAAGTTTTATAAAGTGAAAAGTAAGTGAAGTGACTTGTGGCCAGGAATGGTGACCCATACTTGGAATTTTTGCTCTGTATTTAACCCATCCAACGTGCACACACACAGCAGTGAGAAGTGAACAACCACACACACACACACACACCGTGAACACACACCCGGAGCAGTGGGCAGCCATAGCTGCGGCGCCCGGGGAGCAGTTGGGGGAACGGTGCCTTGCTCAAGGGTCTCACGTCAGTCGTGGTATTGAAGGTGGAGAGAGTGCTGGGAATTCACTCCCACCACCTACAATCCATGGCGGACCTGGGACTTGAACCCGCGACCTTTGGGTTACAAGTCCAACTCCCTATCCATTAGGTCACGACTGCCCCCTTATAGTAAAGAATGAAGAGTTTTAACTCTCAAAACATGAATTTTACCTGTTGTAGGAGAGACAACACGAAGGCTCTATCACTGCAACTCTGAAATCAAAGCAGTTAAATTATTTAATAAAAATATATCTATATGATCCTGTCTTTTATCTTTGAAGTGGTCCAGATTGGATTATCATTGACAAACTTATTAGTTTTGACTATGCAAAGATCTGTATGTTCAATATGAACTTCATGAAAGAATTCCTCTAGTTCTGTGTGAAATCATAGAGTGATGAGGGAGCATTATTGTTGTTGTTAATTTTTTATTATTATATCGGATTATTATACAGTATGCATTAATGAATGACAGTTTTTGTGTGTGCATGAACCAGTGCCGTTGCTTATTCCGATCACTTTTTGCATTTAAATTCTGACTGTTGACATTGGTAATGATGCATGTGGGGTTTTTTTCAGGGATATTGGTTAATTTCTTAATTGCTGTTTTGACAGTCTGCTAGCTCGCATATTTTAGCTATATTTGGTAATTGTCTTTAATGCAGGCTATTTTGTTGTCACTATTTTGTTTTAAGGAGATTTACATTCTATCAAATTATTTTGACAGTTAAGGTTTTGGGTGTTTTCTGTGAACTTTTTGGGCAGGAAATCATCCATCTATGCAACAAATAATGTTGCGATATGTTGTATAATATAATGTCTTCAGGTGGTAAATAGTGTTTCGCTCATACTTGTCAAACATCCACGATTTTCCGTAATTTGCATATTCACTTTGACCTTTAGAAATAAGGCAAGTTTGTTTGCACATGTATACCAAGATTTGTCTTGCAGAGTAAGGTCTCTGGTAGTTCCGATGAAATAAATCAGGCCTGTGAGTGTTTACTCTCATAGTTTACACAAGCTAGCGTTGCATTTCATCATGCTCTCACACAAGCATAATATACCACAGTAAAGGGTTTTATTACACTTCTCTGCAGCAGAGAGCCATAAAAGTGTGTTTTGATGAATCCTTCTGCTCATTGCGGCAGTCAGAACAAAGTGTGCGTGTAATTAGAAGAGCATTGTTTACACAGAAGCATGCAGCGCTAGTTGTTTTAATTAGCACGTTCACAGAAAAACGTACCCTGTAAGAGCACCCTGAAGATATTAAAGCACACTGTTTTTCCATATTCTTCCTGCCTACTAATCCATCTGTTGTTGTTTTTTTTTAGTATGATATGATGACATTTTTCCATTTTAAACCTGCTTTGAGCTTTTAAACCTGGTGGGAATGTTGTCTGGTGAACATATTGGCTATGTATAGTTTTTAAACTGGTTTCTGTGGAGATGGAGACAGTAAAGTATTTTTGCTCCACAGATCCAGCCAGGCGAGGCCTTCACTGTGTACCACACCAGCCCAACGCTGTCCAGCTTATGCAAACCAGTGGTGCTTTGGACCCAGCAGGACGTGTGTAAGTGGCTGAAGAAACACTGTCCTCACAACTACCTGACGTATGTGGAGGCCTTCTCTCACCACGCCATCACAGGTACGGTACACACCAGGGAGTTCTGGTCTAGACTTGATATTGTTCATGTGATGAGTAAAACCTAGTTAAAGTCATGCTTAATTTGTGAAGGAATCATTCAAGAAAATCTTTTTTTTTTCATTCAAATGGTGGAGAGCCTGTTTACAAATCAATATCAGTGTTATTTTAGTATATTACACTTTTAGTAATAATATTTTGAATTCCTTTTTATTTGTATATTTTATGTTTTTATTTTAAATTTAGTTAAAGTTTTAGTAGTTTTTAATGTTTTTGCCATCTTTATTCTTTTTGTTTTTAATCTCTGTTGTTGTTTTTTTATTTTCATTTTCACTTTTTAATTATTTTAGTACTTTAAATAAAACCAAAAGAAAATGTGAAATAATGCTTTGGAAACTAGCTGAAATAAAATGTACTTATCGTAAACGTTTAATATATTATATATTATATATTTCAGTTGTTAACTAAAGAGTTGTTATAGTTGACTAAAATTAAAACTATAAAAATACTTGTTTTGCTTTTAAATACAGTGTATATTAACTGAAATAATATATATGAATATTTTTAACATATAAACATATTTCTTTTAAATATATGCACGTGTGTATTTATATATACATAGTAAATGTGCACAGCACACACATATATTATGTAAACAAAAACTTATTTTGGATGCGATTTGAGATTAATTGTTTGATAGCACTAATATATATATATAAATATATATATAAAATACATAAGCTAGTTTCTAGCAACATTTCTATTTTGTTTAATTTAAGCTACTAAAATAACTAAAATTAAATTCAAAATATTCACAAAAAATGTAATAGTATCTCAATAATACTAAAATACCAGTGTTTTTAGTTCACTTTTATTTTATAACATAGACACTTTTTTATGGTTTAAGTTTTATATGAAGCAAAATTATTTTTAAATGTAAATATGCAGTATTTCAAAGCTTTAGGCCTATCATAGAACCACCAAGCCTTACTGTGGTCTGTCAGGAACAGCTTTGGCAGATTACTTCCTCGAACTAACACACTCTCATCCAACTCCCAGAGTTCTCTCACTAATGGACAATTATACACCCTAATGTTGAGCCATTTGTCACATCACAGTCATTTCCATGAGGCCTCGCCATCTAGAGGTCACCAGAGCGGCGCTTCCAAGTAATAAAATCATTTTGCACTGCCATTCGTGCGTTTGTTCCTGGAAATTTAGCAGTGCTGAAGACGAAAGGTGGACATTCAGCTTTTGTTATTTGTGGGATTTGTAATATTTGGCAGGCAGAGGATGTGATGTTATGAGTAGAGCATTTGAATCACAGACATCCCATTCAATGTCATATGAGTGTCAAGCTATACAAGTCATGTGGCGTCTTCTAACCAATCAGGGAAGAGTTGTGCCTTAGGAGCGATTTGATGGCTGGATGGTTTGTATTGGGGTCAATGACATATAACATGTCAACCATAAAAGCAAAATCAATGTGGTACATTATATGTGTTCAAGTTGGGTTTATTTGGTCTTGAAATGCTTTTATAGCCGACCATTTTCAAGAAAAGTTACTGTGTAACTGTAATAACAGTTACCAATAACCTTTTTTATGTGAATGCATATTAATGAACACATTTTAAACCTTTTTTGATTCATGTATATATATATATATATATATATATATATATATATACAGCATGTGTGTTCATGTTTAAGTGGTTTATGAGGACACAAATTTGTATAATGACATGGGTATGACAATATGAAGGTGATTTATGAGGACATTTTCAGTGTCCCCGTAATTCAAAAGGCTTAAAAACATACTAAA
>JAUMHE010000080.1:4269640-4283653 GCA_032359235.1 Enteromius mattozi
AAAATTGAGGTTCCTGTTTCAAAGTTTACAGATAGATGGCTAATGTGTGTGCCATTGATATGTTCAGTGTTCATGTAAACTGTTGAATAAACACTTCTGGCACTTGAGCCTCTTAATTAGTTTTGTTTTTTATGTAAATGATTCAATAAATACCGTACCGTGCCATTCATACTGAGGTATTACCGAACCGTGAAATTTTGATACAGTTACATCCCTAATGGTTACTGGACAGATTTGACAGCCATTCTCACTCTGAAACATCATTGGTCCAAAATTCTGCTTCACATAAACATGCAATATGTTCTGATCTGATTTTTCTGCCTAATTTTTTTATCTGCATTTAGCTGATACTCTGTAATGTGTTATACTAGAAACCATGACCAAAAAACATAGCAACACTGCTTTTCAGAATTCTTTTGGGGATTTTTTGAGGGGGATTTAAAGGTTTGGGGTTATTTAATGTGAAAACAGTAACAAAAATTAAAAGTAATGTTTTCTAATGAGTATATTTAATTTTCAGCATCATTACTCTAGTCTTCAGTGTCATATGATCCTTCAGAAATCATTCTAATAAGCTGATTTGCTGCTCAAGAAACATTATTATTATTATTATCACTGTTGAAAACAGTTGTGCTATTTATTACTTTTGTGGATACTTTTGTTCATAAAACTGTTTTGCTATTTTTACTCACTTTTACCAATTTAATGCATCCTTGCTGTTAATTTATTGCAAAAATATTACTGATCTTAAAACTTGAACCACAGATGATATAATATACTCGTATTTTACTCTTAAACTCTTAAATTATGTATCGTTCATTTTATAAATGATTTATTAAGGGACCTTTTCCTTGTACCAGTACAATAGAGTTTTAACAGGAAAGTGGAGCGAGAGATGGGGGAATGAGATTAGGACACGACCCGACTCTTTACGCTAAGAATCCATGTCTGCTTTAACACAACAGCTACTTTTATGTCTTGTGCGACTCACGTAGCAGTGCTCCAACAAATATGGTTTCATTTATCAGTACAAATAAATCAATGTAGCAATTTATGATATACAGTACATCATTGAGGGTAATAGCTTTCTGTCTTCTGCCCAATAATTCAGCGTTGTCTATTAACAACCAGCTTGATACCCATCAGAGAGGATTTCTTGACTGGACTTCTCCTGCTCTCTGTTAAAGCTCATAACGCTCACATGAGTGATTCGGAGGTGTAGATTGACCTTTCAATCCAATCGCTATCTGGTATTTATCCTCTGCAATGTTGCCTCTGTACTCTTCTAAATTGCTTTGTTCTTTTGGATCCCAGTAAGGCTAAGTAATTCTGCCCTCTTCTTCCCTCGCCGAAGCAATTTAGCCAAGAGCGAGGCAGATTCTCCCAACACTATAATTGCTGTTTCTACTGAAACACCAAACCTTATTACCTCTTCTCCAAATTACCACCCAATCGTCCAACTGTAATAGCCTTAAACATCTTAGCACAAATAGACAAGTAAAACCTGTAATCCACTGCTTTGTCGTAGCAAACAATGCAATCGTTTGTTCCAGTTAACAAAGCCAGTCAGTTGCATGGAAACATCCTTTTTTTAGCTCCATTGTCATGTTTCGGACGTCACTTGCTCGTCGCTCGAGCTCCACATGTGTATTTAAACACTAATCTTGCGGAGATGTTTTTCCTGAAAAGGATTCGTACAAACGAATGCATGCTGTTTCAATGAATTTGTAACATGCTTTGTAATGCACTTTGCTTGTGTTGCTATTTAGGAGGGTTGTAAAATTGAAAGGCTTACCACAAAATGAAGATCTGAGAACACCGAAAGAAATATCAAACCGAATATCAAATGTGAAATGATTTTTTTGTTAAAGGAGACAGATTTGTGATGCTCAGAGAAATGATAAGTCTTCAACAAACCAATTAAATGTTGATGTAGCTAACGCTGTGAACCCAACGGGAAGTCTCTGAGACTCAGCTTCATTTAGAGCAGAGCGACCCACACAAACTCCCTGAGACATCCGCCAGCGTAATCAGCTTGTCTCCTCCATATGCCTCTTTCCATCAGGCGAGCATCCTGAGGCTCTTCCAAACATCTGCCACAGCAAGCTACTCAACGCACATTTTTCATCTTGTTTCTTTCTCTTTTTTTAGCTTTAAAGGAACTGTTCACCCAAAAATAAAACCCTTGTGTGGTTTTAGAATGATGTGCTGGTAAATTTAACATTGCTTAAAATTAACATGATTTGGACTCTTTCTGTATAAATCTTTTTATGTAGTGTTGACTGCATTTGCCAAACTCCGTGTGATATTAGAAGATATCATAAAGATATTAATAAAAAAGATTAAATAATTTAAATGAAATTAAGGTTTTGTTTATATATATATATATGCAAATATAATATAATTTTAAGTTAAAACCATTTTTTGCTGGTGAAAATACTAGGACTTTTGCACAGTACTAATATATATATATATATATATACACACACACACAAACACACACATGTATGCATATTTTGTTCTTATAATAATGTTTATTTAAATTTTACCGGTAGAAAATAAAAGGTTTCTATAAACTGTATCTTGGTATGATATGACCTCCTGATGTTGATAATCATCGGTTTCTAAAGGTTAGGCCTCTCGTTTCAAGCTTCTCCTTTCCCTTAGTGTTGACTATAAATTTCAGACCCTATTTTGTGTTGTGTTCATGGAAAGTTCCAGATGAAGGGCAAGGTTCAGCGTGGGGAAAAACAAATACTAGGTTTCTGTAGTTATCCATTCATTATGTACATGGAAAATGAAAACAAACAGATGTGAGTATTTTTAGAAAGAATAACATAATGAAAAAATATCTGTTCAATTAGGAATTACAGCAGCATGAAGCATTTATATATATGTGTGTGTGTGTGTATGTATATATGTATGTATATTGTATATACAGTGCCCTCCAAAAGTTTGGAAACACCCCTGGCAAAGTGTGGTTTTGGATGATATCAGCATAAATCCTTATATTTTTTTGGTGCAAATACTGTACATTAAAATAACTTGAAATTATCATTGAAGACCAGCAATAATCATTTTCATTTTGATTACATAATAATGGCAGTATATACATGTCAAAGTTGAGCTGCTATGGGAGAAACTGGACCTTGATGTCCGTAAGAAGTGTCCAACCAGTGTGAATCATCTTTGGGCAATCCTTCAGGAGTCTTGGAGTAATATCAATGTTTGAATAAACTGACAGCTCAGATGCCCAGATGATGAGCTGTAATAGCAGCTAATGCTGGATATTTTGATGAATAGAATAAGTATTTTCTATGTATAAACTGTTAATGTAATGACATATGTTTCTGTAGTTTGTGTTGTCCCTTATCAGTGCAAAATTATCACAAATTAAAAAGGATTCATGCCAATTTTGCCCAAAACCCCACTTTTCTACAGCGTTTCCAAACTTTTGGAGGGCAGTGTGTGTGTGTATGTACTGTATATATATATATATGTGTGTGTGTGTGTATATATATATATATATATGACCCTGGACCATAAAGCCAATCTAAAGTCACTGGGCATTGTAGCATTCGCCAAAAATACATTGCATATGTCAACAATACAGATTTTTCTTTTCTGTCAAAAATCATTAGGATATTAGGTAAAGATCATATTCAATGAACATATTTTGTAACTTTCTTACCATAAATATATCAAAACCTAATTTTTGATTAGTAATATGCGTTGCTAAGAACTGGACAACTTTAAAGGTGATTTTCTCAGTATTTTGATTTTTTTGCACCCTCAGTTTTCAGATTTTCAGATAGTTGTATCTCGACCACATATTGCTGTATCATAACAAACCATAAATCAATGCAAAGCTTATTTATTCTAATATCAGATGTATAAATCTCAATTTTGAAAAATTGACACTTGTGACTGGTTTTGTGGTCCAGGGTCATATACATATACATATATATATATGTGTGTGTGTGTATATGTGTGTATATGTATATGTATATTTATGAAGGTGCCAACAAAAGTAACAACCAAAGTAAACCACAAAGAAAACACAAAAGAAAAGAAAACAAATAAGTTCAGAAATTAAGTTATGAATAATAAAACGAAATGACACAGGAAAAAAGTATTAAAAGGGAGGTGCAAAACGACCAAGACACTAGCAGAAATATACCAGTAATTAGAAAGCAATCCTGTGCCCTGTCAGTGGAAATTAATATTAGCTGGTTCAGCCCTGACACCAGGATGATGAAGATGAAACAAGGGTGGACATTTCAGTGAGACAATGATCCCAAACACAGCCAAGGAAACTCTTAATAATTGCTTTCAGAGAAAGAAAATAAAGCTGCTAGAAAGGCCCAGCCAATCACCTGACTTGAATCCAATATAAACCTGACTCGAATCCAATAGAAAATAAGAACAATAAATTTTGAAAAATTTAATTAAATTTTCCTCCAAAATGGCAATTTATGTTGCTGAATCATTGCTTATAAATTTCTGGTTACACTTTATTTTAAGGTTTCCTTACAGTGTAATTATACGTTTAAGTGCTGAGTAATATTTATTAACTACATGTTCTTACTATATGGTTAGGGTTTGGCTTAGGGTTGCTTGCATGTAATTATGCATAATTCATAATAATTAAACAT
This sequence comes from Enteromius mattozi, assembly GCA_032359235.1. Taxonomy (NCBI): domain Eukaryota; kingdom Metazoa; phylum Chordata; class Actinopteri; order Cypriniformes; family Cyprinidae; genus Enteromius; species Enteromius mattozi. The sequence goes on from JAUMHE010000080.1 coordinate 4,274,296, forward strand.
GTAATGTGTAACAAGGACAACTTCAAATAAAGTATTACCCATTCCTCAATATAATATAATTTAATTGGAACTTACTGATTCTAGGCTTCATTGATCTGAGCTTATGCACCTCAGTTTTTGAGTGAACCACCTCAAGATCAATGAAGCTTATTATCAATCAGTTCCAAAAAGAAATACAAAACCCGTGCTAATTGAAAAAAAATAAATAAATAAAAATCAAAGATTGAATGCAAGATATGGTGATAATATAGCATAATGAGAGATAAGACAGTGTCTCTGTGTACTGGAAGCTGTGACACCAAAACAAATTCCTTGTATGTGCAAACATACTTGGCAATAAAGCTCTTTCTGATTCTGATTCTGATTCTGAAGACGAGTCATTTTTAATTAGGTAAAGGATTTTTAGTGCAGCACAAGGCTTATACACAGTTTTTGTCTTCTTAAATCCGAGAGCTTTGGGATAATTTGAAAGCTGTACCTCACTGAAATTGGGTTGTCTTACCTCTTCCCCTCCTCTATCTCTCTCTCTCTCTGCTCTCACTCCTTTCATTCTAAATGTTTTTTCATAAACGGACAACAGTAATCAGGTGTCTTCGTCAGAGGCTGTCATTCTGACTTTCAGTGTTTTTTGATGTCATGGCAGCACAAAGCACACCACCTGTTCCTTTCCTCAAATGCATTTGTTTCTGATTGTCCATTGTCCAGCGATTTCTCCTTCTATTGTACTCTTATCTTTTCTTACTTTCATTTTCATACTTTTTTTTCAGGTCAGATTGAACTAGGCTATCACTGATTGCCCGGGCCAGAAGAAACACGTCTCTAAATTGCAATCAGTGTTTTTTACAATCCCTACAAACTGATTGCATAACAAAAAAAATAAATCATGCAGCGTTTCTAGTAGACAGCCGGCTGCTACAGTTATAATGTATTCTGATATGATCTCATTTTGTCTAGTCCTTTTTGTTTCTGCCCTTGATGAAAAGATCCTTCCTGCATTTTTCTCAGATAACACTCTCTGCTGGTGACAGATAAGAAATATAGCACACCATGATGTTCTTGAGAGTTATGTTAATTGTTACCACAAGACAAGCTCCGCTCAAACTCTCAAACAACATCTGGGCGGTCTGTCGCCGCAGCACTTCACGTATGAATGATGGTTGCTTCACGTCTGAATCTTAAGAATTACTCATTTCTGAAGCATTTTTCTAAGTACACCCTAATCAAATTAAATTTGAACAATCTCCAAACCGCATGTTGACTGATTTCCAAAACCTTCTTGAGATTAATGCCTACATGGGTGGCTGTCTTCTAATGTATCCTCCTCACTGACTAACTGTGTTGAAATCCCATAGTGTATCTCACAAATAATAACAAGTCATTTAAAAAATGGATCACTCCTAGAATTATGAATGGAAGTAATTGCAATGCATAGTAGGCGACTGTAGGAGTCAAATAATGTATATGTAAATTAAGTTAAATGCAGTGTTGCCAAGTCCGCAGTTTTCCCTCGGAATTGGGCTACTTTAATGTTCTTTCTATGGGATGTTTTTCATGTCCGCGGGTTGAAGCGATCATGAAAAACGTGATATTTAGACCCTAAACTGTGACTTTTACTACCTGGTCTCATGGCATAAACGTACCTTGGTGTGAGACATAAAATGTGTACCAACAAGTAGATATCAATGCAGCTTCCAAAAGAAATAAACAATAGAGGGAGTAAAACTTTTATTCCTTTTCACACAAATTTACAGATTTTTGAATAATAAAGCATAATTGTCACACAATTAGTTGAAGAATATCATGTTATGACTTCAAAACAATATTAATATGGTGATTTGAGAACTGATGCTTTTGAATGTTAGCATCACACATATCCAGCTTCATATCTATGTGTTTTCATAGATGGTATTTTTGTTCGGTAGCTCACGGAGCACAGAGATGTACTTGAGAGGCGAGGAGCTACGGTTCAAATCCTGTGTAACTATGCTTCAACAGTTTAATTCTGTGTAAAAGGAAGCTGAAATAGTTACATCAATAGTTACATCAACAAATGTGTTTTGATATGAGTTTAGCATTAGTTAACACTATCAGGTAGGTTTAGGGTTTGATTTGGTGTACGGCATATTATTATATTAACTTTTAGCAACAGTCCACAGGTTTATTTCAATTCTGAACAGCCGCAATACATATTTATATCAACGTAATAAAACTGTGCCAGGGTTCACACATTGAACCTGTGTTTTAGTGCCACTCCGTGGACATTTCTCTTTGAAACTGCGAAATGTGCAGTAATGTTACACAAAAAAGTGCACAGAGGTACATATTTTTATGAGACCAGGAACCCCATCAAGAAACATGTATTTTACCCCAACAGAACACAGATTCTATCGGGGATCACCCTGAAAAGCGATTGGGCTAGTTTCAGGATAGATTTGAGTAGCTAGTGGGCAGATTTTGCTGTGAAAACCAGGCAACCCTAGTTAAATGAGACAAAATACATTGTCATTTTAGCAAAAGAAGCAATACACATTGTTGTCAGGCATACATGTGAGTTAAAACACACCTTTAGAAAAAATATCTCAAATTTATTTTTAGGGGTGCAACAGCTTCACAGTGGGCCAGTTCCCTCAAATGTACATATTTGTACCTTATTTATCCAAAAAACAGCATAATAGTAGCTTAAAAGGGTATATATTACTACTTCTAGGTGCAAATATGAACAGATTTAGGAGTAGATGAGGTACAGAATGGTCCTTGTAAGGGTAGTGCCATGCACTGACTGTAAACTGTATATGTAATATGTACGTAACTTACCAGATCACTCAGTGCATAGTTAGTTATAGAGTGAACCTAGGCCTACTTTTATTTGTTTTTAACAACTTTATTTATTTAAAAAAAAAAGGATTACAGAATTACTGTTGGAATCAGTTTTTTTTGTAGATTTATTTTTCTATAAAGTTTTAATTATTTCTCTTGAAATATTATGTCAAATAAAGAAATAAATTACGCATGTGTTATTTACTATCACCCCCTGCTTTAAGATATACTGTCATTATCGGCCCACCACTATATCAGACTGGCAAAGTCCCATGATTTCAGCAAAGGGGGTTTAATTAGGTCACACTGTTTTAAAACTTTTATCATTTCAGTGATTTAATGCTAGGAGACATTGATCTAAAGATAAACCCATAAACCAGTGTCTAATATATGGTTTGAACTAATATTAATAGATTTTGAGTTTTGAAAAGCTCAGTTTCTCCCATCACTATTTTATCTCGTCTGCCTGTAGGAACTTACTTCCCTTGTATATATACTTTAAATAGCCTAAAATATTGCATACTCAAATAGTTTCTTTTAATTAGAGTTCAAACTTTCGCTGTACTGTTTTGTATAAACGAAATAGAGTTTGATGGTGAATTAGAATCGTGCACAAAGGAAGGCATCTATAAAGCCAGTATAGCGTTACAGATCCCTTTGGGAACAGCCTTCAGAAGTGTGCACATGATGCACATTTATGAGTGTTTTTAAAGCTCTGGATTCCTTCCTCATAAGACAAGCATTAGAGGGGAGAACATGAAGGTACAGAGGGATCTAATAGATAAGAAGCTAAATCCATGGATAGTGAGTAAATGTCTAACAAGAGAGGTTCTGTGATGCACATCCCTTCTCCACATGTATTTCCTGCAATCAAATGAATAATTTATGCTCTTTTTCATTCTCGTCTCTTTTTCTCTCTTTACAGCTTCCTTCGGCAACATTTCGTAGCTCGTCTATCCTTTTGGCAGCTCTCTCGACTTCCCGGCAGATACGGGAGGACTTGTTTCAAAAGGCTACAGACATAAAGAGAGAGCGAAAATCTGCCTGGCGGTGGAACTGTGGACTGTTAACTCAACACCAGATTAACAGACAGGACCGTCTTTTTATGCAGATCTGATTGGGACTTAAAAGGACAAAGTCGGACTCTACTGTAAAATAGTGATAACATTCAAGCCTCACCTCATCTCTACAAAACCAACCAGAGCTCTGTCAGAAAGTAGTGAGCACACGGATTGTATCAAGACTTTTTAACTTTTAAGTTGACTCCGAATCAGAAGATGAACATTGATCTCAGATCAATTCAGAGCCATTTATCTCATCTAGTTTTGAGATGTCTGACAGACTTGCTTTTTTTTTTTTTTAACCCAGCAAAACATGGACGTAGATGCAATGTTGAAGAAATCCTGTTTCTATAAGTGTGGGAATGGACTATTCCTTCTCCTACCTCTCACGATAGATTGTATCATTTAATTTGCAGAGAATTAGAGATAAGGCATGAAGTTTGATTATCCAATATCTTCCCATTCAAGCTAAGGGGATGACAAAAATCACAGATCTGAAACTGGATATTATGGACAATTTGTTTAAAAAAATGAATGAATGTTAATAACACCAGATGCACACAACCATCATTTTGCTTTTCTTCTCAGGACGTTCAAGAGCTTCGTACATTGTTCCTGCAGTTACCCTCACAAGTTATATTCTCGATTTCAATGTCCTTTTAAAGTCTTGCGCACAACATAGCAGGTTTTCTCCTAATATACAAAGAATATATCAGAGTATATACCTTCACTCTAGGAGGTAGAGTACATGTCTAGATCACTCGTAGAAGTCCCAGCTGTCCAAGCAATAATGTAAAGAGGTGCCACATGTCTGCATGGCTAGACCTGTTTTTAAATCACAAAATGTAAGCAAACAAACGCTTACATGAATTTGGTGTTGCATTGAATTCATAACACACTTCAAGTACAGTTAAAGTTTTATCTTTCAGGTCAAGTGGAGGTTGAAGAGAACACCAAATAGTTACTCGTTTCCTTTGGATGAGTGTGATGGTGTTTGTTGGGTTGGTGTGGACATGGCTGTTGAGTTTCCCAGCATAATAAATCCAAAAACTAAGTTTAAATGTTTGAAATGTTGCTGGCTGTGTGAACTAGGCTTCTGAGTAATGAAGTTTGTTATCTCCAAGAACGCAATTAGGCATGTTAAGTACTGTAGAGAGACAGTTTGTTTCCTCTAGTGTGATAAAGGAGCTTTTGCAGAGAGAGTATAATTCTTACCGTACTGTGATTTTGTCTTTATTAGTGCTGATGAATCCTGAATGCTTTGATACTCAAGTACACTGTGATGCAGTGGCATGTTTAAGGAAAGCTTGAATGTTACTGTAAAATACCATTTTTAGCTGGAGTCTCAGTGTGACAGCAGTCATTGTTCAAGGCTTTTACACAATGCACTTAAAGCTGACGGAAATCTGACACAAACCAATTCAGTCCATTCAGGTTATAAGTGTTTGTATGAAACTGACAGGCCAGAATCCACTCTGAAATTCATGTGACGTAATGATGGATGGGTTTCCAGAGCGTTTCACTCATTCTTGCATTCTGACACACTAGCATTTTTTCTCTTCAGACATGAAATGTTTTTTTTTAAACCTTGTTATGCAAAAATGTGAGGGAAATGAACACTGGTTATGTAATGACTTGCTACCAACATGATTATACAAGACATGGCGTGGCAAAGACAGCTGTATGCGTGTGTTTTGGAATAAAGTTTTCAAAATACAGTTTTCAAAGTAAAGAACATTTATTAAAAATGCCCAACCACCAAAGTTTGTCTACAGTAAATAAGCCTTTTAAATAAGCCTCATCATACAGTTGCGAGCGCGTGTTGAAAACTGACACGATTAAATAAAGTCTCTTATTTATTTGCGTACACAAAGTATCTTCATAACATTACAGTTGAATCACTGTTGTTACATGGACTACTTAATCAATGTCCTTAGTTACTACACTTTAAAAAAATGATTTTAATGGAAAAAAGACTGTAAAATTGCTACTGTAAAAACCTATTAATTGGATAACAGTAGGTTCTACTATATATGGTGAAAACTGTGTTGGACTTGACATGTTATTTTACAGTAATGTACAGTTTTTGGAAGTGAAAAGGAATGTATAAGTTACAGTGAATTTTAAAAAAGGAAAATTTTAAAATTCCCTTCAATGTATTTCACATTTGATGTTTTTTCAATGAAATATCTAGTTTATTAGTTTTTTTTCTTTTTTTTTAACCAGTTTTGTAAATTAGGGTTGTATGTTACATCTAATGTTGTTAAATGCTTATTGCATTTTTTCAGTATCATGTGTTTTGGTGTATTAACATTATATCAGTTAAATACAGTTTTAAATGTTAATTTAAAATTGTTTTAAATATTCATTTAAATGTTAATTTAAAGTTAAATCTGTAAAATCAAAAATTTTGCTACCGTATTTTTACAGTAAGCTTCTGGCACAGCTGCCAGTTTTTTACTGTAAATTTTTTTGTTCATAAATTTCTGGGCCTAGGAGCATTTCAGTTGCATTGCTGTCTATGAGAGGGTCAGAAAGCTCTCGGATTTCATCAAAAATATCTTAATTTGTGTTCTGAAGATGAATGAAGGTCTTCTGGGTTTGGACCGGCATGAGGGTGAGTAATTGACTGAATTTTCATTTTTGGGTGAACTAACCCTTTCATGCAACCTATTCTCATAAAACGTGACCAAAACAGAAAAGAGTTCATTGAGTTGCTTCCACCATGAGAGAATATATCCGTCTGGAGCAGCATCTCCTGTTTTTGTCTCTCTCACATCCACAGGTGTTCTGTCCGCTCCTGCTGAGCTGGATCTCCCCACACAGGTGCAGTGCGGACTGAGATGGAGGAGAGATAGTAACCACACTATTTTATTCATGAAGGACCTCTTTGAGCCGTGTGTCTGAATACCTCAAGCTTCTCCTGATGACACAACAGAGAGCTGATTCACATCAGCAGACCCATGGCCAAAAACTCTGAAGAATAGCACATTTAGCTTAACTATACCCATCTCAAACATATTTTTCTAATGTTCCTTCCTTTGCTTTTAGTTAGCTTAACATTTTTCAGACAAGACCTGGGTATGATGTCAAAAACGCTGTTTAGTTAGGCAGCCCACTAGGTTTTAAAACGAAAGCCATTTTTTAAGATTTTCCTCAAACGTTCCTTTAATTACCAGTTTATTTCCCGCTGCGTGCATCTGGCCCACATCCATTCTTTCTCCCCATCTCATTTTCAGGATTTGAAACTGCTTCTAAAGACTCTCGAAAGCATTCAATACTCAATAGAGCTGTTCGGTTTGTATCCTAAAACCCGTAACAGAATTAGCATTTTCGAGCTATGGATTCCCTTCTGAGTTTTCAATGGGTTTTAGAATACATTACACATATTCGTACCTCAGACGTGAGTTTCGAACTGTTGTGTGCTTTAGAAACATAAGTTGCTGATGTAAGGACAAAGCTTTATGTACTTAATGAATTGGACAGTCGTTGTAATCCTTATGTAGCGGTTTGTTGGCAAATGTTATCCTTTTGAAGAATTAGCCTTCCATAGGAGACCATTTCCACAACAAATTAAAAAAAAGCTGTTCAGAGTTTATATCTCGCAATTTTGAGTTTTATATTTTTACCCCAACTTCAGATCTCATAATTTACACTTTCTTTCTTGGAATTGGGAGTTTATAAAACACAATTCTGACTTATGTTCTCTAAATTGTGAGTTTGTATCTTACCATTCTGATTTTTTTCTTGCAATTCTGAGTTTACCTCACAATTCTGACTTTTTTCTTAAACCTGCATGTTTATATCTTGCAATTTTTTTTTTTCTTGGGACTCTAAGTTTATATCTTGCAGTTCTGAGTTAATATTTCACAATTTCAACTTTTTCTCAGAATTCTGATTTACATCTCATAATTCAGGCTTTTCTAAGTTCATTCTTTACAATTCTGGCTTTTTTAAATTCAAAATATTGTGTTGCAACTTCTTGCACGAAAATTACGAATTTTGCAATTTTGGCTTTTTTCCCCGAAATTACAAGTTTATACATTGAAAATCCAACTTTTTTCTCAGAATCTTGCCTCTGCATATTTTCCCACATATTGCATATTATTTGTATATTTCTTTCAAGAAACGTTTCAGTACATTACGCTTTGTATTCATATCAATGCACAAAATCACATATTACAAAATACACATTCAAAATTAATATAGCTTTTTTATGATTCAGCAGATCCAGCAAAAAAGCTATTCACTAAATTAGACAGGCTCAGATTGGCCATCAGAAGCGGTGACTGATTTGGGCAGTTTCTGCCAGGTATTATCTGTTACCCTTTCAGTCGAATCACTTCGACGTTACATATGGGAACTCACCAGAGAGACCTAATTGCCTTTGAGCTTCAAACAAAAGGCCAATGAATTTTGGCGTGCACAGATTGCATTCAGGTGCACCTCATCACTACGTGAGTGAGAGCACGAATGCAATGCACCTGCAGACTTTCACTTCGGAGCCTTCGCCGTTCCTGAGCTGGAGATCCCCTTGGCTTTCGTTTTGGAGAGTGGAAGGAGATCGTTTTCTAAGAGTTCCTGCGAGTTCATGCTCTCTCTCCCTCTGATAGCGAACGACTGGGTGGCTGTCAGCGGGTCCTGCGGGCTGGTAGCCTTTTTAAAGGCTGTGAGCAAACCAGCTTTTTGCATTCCTGATCGCGTAGAGTGTTCCGGGGCATAAAAAACCCTGCAAACTTTTGCCCCGTCACGTAGTTCTGTGGGGTTACCAGAGCAGATTGCTTCCCCCACACAGCGGGCCGAGCATCTCCTCCGATGCACCCCAGAAGGATGAGATGTCTATTCCCTGATCAAGGGATGCAGGAACCTCGCGCCCAACCGACCTCGCCCCCAGTAGGGGCGACGGAAGTCGCGGAGTGATCCCTTGGCCAGGTGATGTCCACGGCTGTGGTCAAAGAGCGCCACCTATGGCTGAATCTGGCACAGGTGGCAGATGTCGACAAAGTAACCCCTTCTTGACACTCCCGTCTCCCAGGTCGGCCTATTCGGCGACACTGTCAGGAGCTGGCCCAGCAGTTCTCGGCAGTTCAAAAGCGGCCCGAGGCGTGGTACGGCGGCCAGGGGCGGTGCGGCGGTCTCCCAGGCTGAGTGCGCTGTTGCCTGGCTGGATCAGATGCGTTTGCCCTCCAAAGCGTGAGAGTTTCCGTCCGCGGGGCTTACCATGCTGCGGCCAGGCTGCCACCACCCTGCACGCCTTGAGCACGGCGGTCAACGTTCCCTTGATTCCCCTAGGGACCCGGCTGGCCTCTTGGTTAGAGCTTCCCAGCCCGTCGCTGTGGTTGATACGGACGGTACGCCTCAGCTAGGCGATTCATTTCGCCAGCATCCGCCCAGGTACAGACTCTTCCCTTCTCATAGCTGAGGACTCGGATGCCCCTGTTCTGTGTGCGGAGGTTGCTGTCCTACTGGCGAAGGACGCA
>JAUMHE010000080.1:4283753-4293753 GCA_032359235.1 Enteromius mattozi
GTGCACGCCAATATTCATTGGCCTTTTGTTTGAAGCTCAAAGGCAATTAGGTCTCTCTGGCGAGTTCCCATATGTAATGTCTCCGTTCCCTCCTTTAGGGAACGTGGGTTACGTTTGTAACCTAGACGTTTTTCTACAGATTCTTAAAGGTGTAGGCCTACACTTATTATAATTTATATAATTGCCTGCAGTGCACCCAAGTGATTTCTGAATTAGGTAACTTGTCAACTTAAGACATTCAACACGTGACTAAAAAAGGATTTCTTCTCGTCCAGTGAGCAGAGCTTCAGGCCTGTGAATCCAAATCACTTCTTGTGTAAATCAGATTTGAATGCACTTGAAAGCTGTTTTACGGCATCCGCTTCTCTCGTTCTCTAATATAAACATCTCATTAGGTCATTTCTCCACAAATGAACACAAACACCACCAGCACAAGCAGACTTTGTAGCTCTCTTTCACCACCTGTTTCTTTGTTCCCTGCAGGGAAACCGTCGGGCCCATTTCTTGAGTGACTGTGCGGTTCTTCCACAGAGATCAGAGGGGTGCGTCTGGCGCGAGCCGCACCTTTGCATCTCTGATGAGTGTCACCTGTGGAAGCAGCTGTCACACAAACAGATAATTATAGATGGGTCGATCTCCACCGCCACCTTGAGAGGCAATTACCACACGACATGGAGGATTGCAGCCGCATAATGATCTGTGTGTTAGGAACACAGACACACACAAACGCGCGCATTATAAGCAGCCCGTGACATTCTGTGACAGTATCTGACAGCGCTGGAGCTCAGGGGTTATGCCTCATTGGCTGCCACATGGCTTAACCAATCAAAAGCTGACAGTGCAGAGGGCAGTTAGAGCGGTGGGACACTGTCCAGAGTGTAGTTTGTCTTAGTAGCGAATCTGTCGTCTGAAAATATCCTGCCTCAGAAATGCAGCAATAGAGTCTGTGCAGCCTTTGTTTCATGAATGATTATGAGTGCTCATGAATGCCACCACATGCAGTGGTGATTACATTAGTCGATGACAAATAAGATTGAAAAGGAAAAATATGAATGTAGTCTAAAATGCATATACCATGAAGGCTACTCTCATACTGCAGGTCTTAATGATCAGATCGGATTTTTTGCTGAAATCTTTTTTGTTTTGGTGCTGTTGTTCACATTGTAATTTAAATGCGACTGCCATCAGTCTCATGTGTGAACCCGAAGTGACCCGCAGGCACAAAAGAAGACGTGACGTCAACTGTTTGCAGAAATAAAAATTGATGCTGCTCGTGTTAGAGTGTGTTTAGCTATTTTTAAGTTAATGTAGAATCGGAGCCTAATTCCAGGCAGGTTTTTGAGCCCATAAGTCATGACTTTTAAACCACGACTCAGGACTTTGTAGTGTTCCAGGCAAATCATGCAAAACTGCCTAAGCGCAAAGAAATTGTGGTAGCTAGATGTAACCAAACCAGCGTGGTGGACCGTACGGGGTTTATGTTCATTTACAATAATTTCTTTCACCAAAGGTGCTTTCCTTTGCTATTTGAGGGAAACGGAGGAGGAAGAACGGCACATAAGGCAAGAGAAACTGTTATACCTTTTATTTTAGTGTACTACTTGCATAAACACCACATTCGTATAGGGGCTGCCACTGTTGTTTCGCGGGCTATGTGGCGTCAAAACTCGGAACTGGGAGTGCATCGATCTAGTACGAGTTGACAGGTGGGAAGTCACAGGTTTGACTGCTGTTCCAGTGCACTTTCACTGGTAGAAGGTTGGAAAAACATGGGATATGGGTTGCTTGGAACGCAGCATAAATAACGAAGTGATAAGAAGATTTTAAGAAATGTGATAATATGAAATGACATGAAATGCGACAAAAGCGTTCAGACTAAAGTCGCATTACAAAACGGATATGTATCCGATTTAGGACCTCATATGAAAGTGGCCTGGGACTGATTTGAAAAAATCGGATTTGTGCTGTTCAGACTGTCATAAGAAAATCAGGCATGGGTTACATTTGGGCAAAAAAAGTCAGATTTGGGCCACTTTAGCCTGCAGTGTAAACTAAGCCTAATTTTGTCGTAACACGTTTGCTCTGTGGGAAAGCACTAAAGCCTGATTGACAAAGTTACTTTGAAATGGTGCACTAAAAAACATGATTGTAACTTTTACTATAGAGCTGGTTAAAGCTATCCCTTGCTGTGAAAAACTGTAATAGACATTTCATGTAATTTAACAGTAAAATGCTGTTAAAAGAGCACTGTTTGTGGAATTGAAAAAGAACAAATAATTTTATAATTTACAGTCAAAAACCATAAACTGGCTTTTCCAGGATTCCCACATGTATCTTAGATTTAACTGTAAAAATAAAAAAAAGTTGTTCTGTAAATATTTTTACAGTTTTTCTGTAATTTTACAGAAATAATTTGACAATCACAGCAGCTGCTTTTTTCTATAAAACACCAATGATTTTGTTTTTACAATGTGCTTATTCTAAAAAGGACATAAATATGATGTTGATTTTGACTTTGACTTAACCTTAAAGTAAAGGGTATATATTTATTTTATTTTATTTAACCTTTATTTAACCAGGAAAATCTCACTGAGATTATAAAATCTCTTTCACAGGAGAGTCCTGGCCAAGAATAAACAGCAGTTACAATCACGACTTACAGATTGAGACAACAAATATACAAATTTAAATAGTTAAAAACAATTGCAAATCAAAGAATCTTTTTTCGAGTGACTGAATGGTAGATTTAAAATGTTCCATAGACACCAGAGTTTGTAATTTGACATGTCAAATTAGTGACACATATGTTCTGTTACATCTTGGATACATGACGCTGTACATATCTTACATTTATAAACGTTTCTAATATATTTTCAAAGTAAAAATAATTTTTTTTTACAAATTTTCAGGGAGATCACACCTGAATAAGGTAGTTTATCATTTTTGTTTTCATTTTTGCATGTTGGTCAAACCACTTTATTTTTCTTTGGCAAGCAAAAAATTTTCAAACAATTACTGTATAATCAGCTGTTTTTGGTAAACTAAGCATTTTTAAAAGAAATAATAATAGTGTCATAAATAATAATTATTAAGGGCTTTCCTTTATTTTATTTATCTCATATTCTTTATATTTCCTGTCAGTTGTATCCACTAAATAAATTGCATTTTCAGTGTATTTTTACATAAAATAATATTTGGGACAAAAACGAGTGTCATGCCATTGACCCAGCTTTGGCTCATGACTCATATTTTCTTTAAGCCTTTATTTTCTTAATAGATCATTTAACATTTTTGTGCAAACACAAAATAAAAACAAAATAACAAAGAAAAATTGATAAAATAAAGTAACAACTTCCAAGCACATCCTTTGCTGCCTAAGTAAAAAAAAAAGTCTTCCTGTTTTGTTTTGTTTTTTTGTCAGGAAGTAAAAATAAATAAATAAATAATAAATCACAGGAAGACTTGAAGGCAGCATAAACCCATCTATGTCTTTGAAGTACTAACAATTAAGCAGACTGAAGGAGACAAGTAAAATGATCTCCTGCAGTGGGGAAAAATGTTTGAACCAACTTGTAGCAAGTTCAGACTGATCTAGCTGGTCTCCCAACCTGGCCAAGTCACACTGAGCTTAGCTTTATTTCTCAGAATGGTCTATGCACAAACGTTCTGTGCTATTTTAGCAAGGCTTTCCTGGTATGTTCTCTTTCATTATTCACAACAGCATCTGTGACGGGACAAATACAGGACTAGTCGGGCACAGCGTGGATGCATATGTATCTCTGTCAGTGAGCTGGTGACAGCAGAATTTATTTGAGATCCCTGAACTGCTCTGCTATTGTGATATATGACTGCACTTTCCCTATGGGTTCTGTTCATGTTGTGCTCCACAAAACACATGTTACACACTCCATCTATTTAAGATGAAAGATCTGCACAATCGATCATCACTGTAACATATACACACACACAAACCCATGTATCGCCTATATCTCTCACGCCATCTTATTTATCACTGAATTCGTTCTCTCCGCTGCGGTCACTGGGCCGTGACTCAAGGTAAGTAAACACCTGATGGTAAACTGACCAGCAAGTGTAGAGAAATCTGCTTAATGGTGTTCAAGATCTATGACACCATTCTGCTTTATCAGCAACACACGCAAATCTATATATCAGCACCACAGATTTATGCTCTGTCAATCCCTAATCAACCATAACCATTAATTTCAGCTGCATTACACGATGGGGAAAGGGAGATAAAAAAAAAAAGAGAGAAAGAGAAAGGGGATTGCTTGGAGAATTAACTATTTTCTATTTTATAACACTCTGTATTTTATCTACTTTTATAACACACAATTTATATTGAGGATATTATTACTACTGTATATTACTAAAGACAAACAAACAATAAATAAATATAAATAAATCAAAAACAAATAAATAATTTGAATCAAATAAAATGTATTTAAAAAACATATATACATATATATATTGAAAAAGCTGTTGAATTACTAAAACTTAAACTAAAAGTAAAATGTAAACAAATTCTAAAAATAAAATCAAATTCAAAATATTAAGAGATTATAACACTATTTCAATCATACTAAAATAACACTGTTTCATATTAAATAAAGAGAACCTAAAACATTTATTCATATAAAACTTAATATACATTTTATAATTATCATTTATATGATTAATAAAATTAATTTTTAAATAATGTTACATTTAAAATAATCAATAAATAATATTAAACTTAATAAATATATATGCATATTAAAATACTTAACATTACATGAAATAATAATTTATACAAGAAACTACAATTCAATGAAATAAAAAACGTTAATAACTAAATAAATCTAATCAAGTATGGTTAATAAGTTTTTAAACAACCATTATTGGTGTAAAGAGTCATATTTTAAACCTATATTTTTAAAAAAATGTGTAATTGTACGTATATTTTTAGTATAGTATACTCTAGTAAAGTAGGTTATATTTTTAAAAAGTACAAATATTAGATGCTAAACATTTATGTTCTAAGACATAGATGTAGGTAATGCGGACACATTCAACAGAACTTTTGTTTCTAAACTTTGGCCTTGGTCAAATTTAACATTAACCTGAGCTAAACACTGGATTTTTGTTTGCTGCATTTTCACATCTCTTTCCTGCAAGTAGCTTGTGACTGAGCCACAAATGGTGGAGCGCCTGGAGAAACCAGCCGAAGACCCCTGGAAAGTGTATTGATAGATGAATCACATTCTCCATATGCAGAATGGATCGTCAAGGGAACCCAAAGGAAACTGCTCTTCTTTTGAACCAGCAGCTCTCAATCAAACAAAAATAACACGCACACAGCCAATCTCAGCAGCAAAAAGAAATTTCTCTCCATGTCTTCGGTTATTCTTGGATTTCAACAGCGAGGAGTTACTCAGAGCTGAAGCACAGTCTTTCAAACAGCTTGCTTTCATGGCTCAAAATGCAGCTGGAGCGCTAACATACAGTATTACCACAGGGTTATGGGAACGTGTCCAGATGACATGAGCTACCCATTATGTAAGAGTAACTCTGAGAGTAGTTCGGCCTTCACCAGTCACTGACACAGAGGTTAAAGTGCTGTTTATGGCCTCTGGTAGACATGAGTTTCTGTAGCTGTGACTATAAAGACTGCTGTGGAGAATGACTGACATATTAATAACATACAAAACTTGTCATCTTCCAAAAGAAAAGCCAATATGAATTAGATTTATATTTCACGTGCGTTATTAAAGTCTTGAGATTGATAGTTTGAGGGACAACCCACAGACGTGTTAAGTGCTCATCACCTGTTATCATCCGTCATAAACTCATCCTACTGTCACATAATACTGAACCATACTGCTGACTAGTGGACACTTTTACGAGAATGAAAGGTATATGAGAGAAGAAAGAGTAACGATGGAAAACGCTTTTGTTAAACAAGATAGTGAATGATTACTAGAGTTAATTCACTAATGCTCTAAAATAAATAGGGTAGGTACACATAGCATGTTATCATCTGAGAGTTTGTCTGCTAAAATAGGGCTTTCATGCATTGAGTGTTGATTTACTTTCACGTTCTGAGGCTACGTTTGGTCAAATATGGCATTTACAGGCAGTGTTAAATTGAAATTCGTTTTGGGGGTATCACTTTTTCCACATTTCAAGTCTCAAAAACATCCTGAGTAAGAAAAGCAGTCATTTGCTTCCCCCTCGCGGTGAGCGCAGTAATGGTGCTTACATTACGTCATAGTTTGAAGAGATCAAAATAATGGGTTAAAGTCTCTATTATTAAAGCTAGACCTCGGTTGATCGTTATTTAGAAAACATAAAAATGACTCATTTGTGTTGCAAAGGCAATTTTGACGGGTTTTTGAGACACAGGCTGAGAAAAGTCCTGAACTGTTTAGTTGTTAAATGTAGTTGTAATATTAAAACGTTCAAGATCCCACACACGCATGTTTCATTTAATCATAAATAAAGTAAATCATAAATAAAAAACAACGTCATGTTAACTTTTGTCTTCAAAGAAATCCAGATAATAACTAGTAAATAGGCCTATAATACACATCAAAATGTGCAAAACCATATGAAATAAATATACACATATTTAAAATATATATAAAGAAGACGACGTTATAATTATATGAATACCCAGCAAACAATTTTGCGTCTGATAGACGTCTATTAGCCTTTAAAACACAGCCCAGACGTCTAGGCTAAAACAAGGCAAAATTTGGACTTCTAACCATAACCCAAGAATAAACTAGACATCAGTTAGACCACTATTAAACGATTAGACCACTATTAAACGTCTATAGACAGTGAATATGGGTCTAGGCTAAAACAAGACTGAATTTGGGCTGTCAGTGAAAATCTAATAGACGTCTAACCATAGCCCCAGAATAACAGACAACTAATGAACGCCTACATATATACACCTAATAGACAACAAAACAACAATCCATCCAAACAAATTAAAGATACAGCTTTTATTAAGAAAAATAACATTTTTAACAACATTTTTAACAACAATACAAAATTATAAAATACTAAAGAACTAATGAAAAATTATTCTGAATACAATTAACCTAAATATAAAAATTACGACAAAAGATATGGAATTTTTAACAACTTAAGGTAATAATAATAATATATATATATATATATATATATATATATATATACATTTTAAAATATATATTTTTAAATAACTTAAGATATTTAAAAGAAAAACATAGCATGTTATCAAACTTAACATTAAAACATTATGGATACATGACAACAACAACAAAAAATTAACCCTTTTGTTGGTTTACTCATTTGAACAAATAAAAGCAACCAACAGTGAAAAAGGAAATGATTTATTATTGATTTTATTTCTTGTTAAAAATCCCATCTGCATTCCTCAAGTCCAACTCTACTGTTGTCAGGAAGATGATCATCACAGCAAATAATTAATGTTTGAAACATTTAAAGTGTTTTTGGCATAATAAATAATGCTATAGAATAATTAAAGTATAAAATAACGCTATTTAAATGTTTTAAAAACTTACATGCATTTAATTAGAAGCTGCTTGGGCAAAAATGACATGTAAACAATTTTAAGGCAATTTTGTCTATGCTCTTCGCTGGTCTGGTATAGGGCTAAAACATGGCTACATATAGACCATGTCATGAAATTACACAAATATCTTTATAGATATTATTGACCCTGCGAACATGACGGGATTATCAACCATCTCAAGCGCTGCCTGGACAAAAAACTACAGTGAATCAGTTCAGACTATCAGTGGACTACAAATATCCGCTCTGACTACGAGCTAAACCGAGGCTACAAAAATATCAAAGAAATGAAACCAAACACCCTGTAAACGCTGCTGGCTTATTTTCCTAAAAAAAAAACATGTAACCAAATTCAAGATTATCTGGGCTAGAAGTGGGTTACACATAGCCGGACTATATCAGGTCTATAGCTAACCGAGACGGGGAAATGACGACTATTGCTTGCTGGGTGTACCTTCAGATTATAATCTAAGCATTCTTTTCTGCAAACTTAGAATCGCACACGTCATAATAATGTTGGGGAACGTTCTAATTTTACGCGTCCGCTGTGAGCTACACTGTTTTCGTCATAAGCGAGCGGCATGACGTCGAGCAGCATCAAACGCTCTCATTCAGGCAGGGGCTTTATTATGCAGAAATACTAAAATGATTGGCCTGATATCGAAATGAGTGATCATAAATAATAACGCGAGAGTTTGCAAGTTGCCTGCCGACTGTAGTCACAACTGTCAAAGGCAGCAGCGGATACGCGCGTGACCCAGCACCCATACTGTTACTGTACACGGTCGCGGAGATAATATCCCTATCAAACAAATACACGGCATAATCCCGAGGTAAGGACCGGAATCGAGGAGCTGCGGCGAAACCTCGCGACGCTGTGCCTTCCCCTCCGCTTTCCGTCGCGTTCACTTCTTCCACCCTCGATTACTGCACTAAACATATCCCCGTGCCTCCTTTAGCAACAGCGCGAAGGGGTTTTTTTTTTTTTTTTTTACTCCTCCTTCGTATTAAAGTCGCCATTTTGCTTCACTGCCTATGAAAGCTTCTTGTATTTTCATAATTTTGGCGGCGTTTCTGCGTTTTTGTGCGCGTGCTTTTGAGTTGGATTTTAATGAGAGAGCTCGTGGATTACATATTAATGAAGAGGGGCGCCGAGTGCAGTCTGGAAACACGGTGAAAGTGTTCTGCTCGTGGGCATTTGCATCAGCTTGCTCTTTTTTCTTCCTCCTCCTTCTTCTTCATCATCTTCCTCCGCGGATAGGCACAGCGGGGGCCGCGAGCGTGGCTACCGACCGTGACGCCGGTCTGTCCGCGACCCCCCGCGCGTCAGGTGCGTTTGCCATGTAAAGTCAAGCGGCGCGACGCGAGAGTAAAGGCTACAGCCTGACCCCACGTGGGTGACCCGCTCACCCGCTCACCCGTCAGTGTTGGGTGGCTTTCCAGGTAGGTGTGGCCTTCTAGAAGTCGATTATCTGTCAATACTGCCAATAAAGGCATAAGCTCGCCGGACTGTGCAAAGCGGCGTTGTTTAACGCGTTACCAGGTGCTAAGGCTTTTTGGGCATGAAATATAGAAGCATGTGTTGTGGTGTTTATGGGTAAACTGTCAGACATGATACAAACACTCACTCACTGTTTGAGCACTTAAAAAGACTTATGTGGGTCATTCTTACTGTGCAGTAGCAGGCCTACGTTTTCATGTCCCTGTCATGCATGGTTTAGCATATCAGGTTATTAAAAGTTTGTTGAATATGAATAGTGAATATGAATAGATATTAGTTTTACTGTGGGGTAAAAATAATTTAATAATAATTTGTGTTGTTGCAATCTTAGGAATAGTGCTTTAATGGAGAATCAATATAGATTTTTACTGTGCCCTCAATATCACTTTCCATCCTGTTAGTCTGTGGTAAACCTTAAACTTTAAAAACCGAGTTCTCTGTGACATCATCTGACAGGAAGTGTCATCATTTTTTGGTAGGAAAAAAAATACTAAAAATAAGACTAATGCACTGTTTTTGTGATATTAATTGATTTGTTCCACTTTAAAAAAATTCTGTCATGTTTGATAAGATTATAGAAATTTGCTTATTAATATAAAAAATATTAAATTTAACTTCAAGTTGACATCATAATGTAAGTTCACTCAGCTCCTCATTGAGAAATGATTAATTTTACTCTCTTGATTTCCATTATTGTAAGTAACCATTCTATTCATTTTCTTGTTATTGTGTGACTAATGACATTAAAATTAGTAATGCTAAAGCGTTTGATTCTGATCAGAGCATTTCAAAAAGTCTGGAATCATCATTTAAAAAAAAAAAATGTAAGTACTTGTTTAAATTACAAATCAAGCCTATTTATAATTCTTCAGACATTAGAGTTTTGATAGATTCTGCATAGCAGGAATGAGCAGT
>JAUMHE010000080.1:4318234-4328719 GCA_032359235.1 Enteromius mattozi
AACAATGCAGATTTATTTTCACAACCACCTTTGCTCAGATTTACCAAGGGTGCCAATATTAGTGGAGGGCACTGTATCTGTAACTTGAAACGTACACATAATTTACTGCAGTCTGTAATTTAAAAATATTGAAACACTGTACAGTACACACTGTAACACATTCCCTTTTGC
Organism: Enteromius mattozi; assembly: GCA_032359235.1. NCBI lineage: Eukaryota > Metazoa > Chordata > Actinopteri > Cypriniformes > Cyprinidae > Enteromius > Enteromius mattozi. The sequence goes on from JAUMHE010000080.1 coordinate 4,318,406, forward strand.
TGTTTGTCAGAAAGTATGATGAATATTTTAAATGACTTCAAAATAGTACAATATCTTACAAGTAACATGACTATTTGCAATTAGTTACTTACTTCACATCCTGATATGCTGTATAAAATATATGGTATAATGTATAGTAGATCATGTGGTAAACTACATTGTTTACAGAAAACTTTTTAAACGAGTTTTGAGTTTTATAGATTATTGTGTGTACTATCCATCAGCATCAGAGAAATAGTTATTATTAGTCAAAATTACTGATAGGGTTTGTAATGTATGTGTATGACTTTGTTGAATATTTATTTATTCTATAGTTTTATTTCAGTAAACTTGTCTTCCTGTCATACCAAATTAAATTATTCTAAAATATATTCCTCACACAAGCCTATCGTATGACTGCAGAACACATGAAATATGTAGTCTTGACTCTTATAAACTATAACTGTACTTTATTGGTGTTTTGATGGTATTTTTTGGTGTTTGATGAACATAGTCCGTGTTCCTGTGAATAACCACAAATGTGTTTGGAATGACATGAGGCTGAGTACATGAGAGAATGTTAATTTTTCTGTGACTTATTCCTTTAACTCAAGGAGTATGTCCTCCTCGTGCTGTGTCAAAGACATGCTGATTAATGGTTCATTTACTGTAGTCTGTGAAAGGCCTTTATCACTCTCATTTATACACACACACACACTGCAGACAATTTGTCTGAAGCCACTTTGTAAGTGTCCTTATTATGTAGTTGCTTAGCAGCCATAAGCCAGCAGGCCTCAATGGAGTATTAGTGTGTAATTATCTGCCGTTTGCTCAATGTTTTGACCTTGCCAGCGTTCGTATAGATTTGCAGCAACCTTCCATGACCTCCGCTAACCAGAAAACCAACGCATGCTATCATCTTCCATCCTCCTGGGACTTGCATGAAATAAGCAATGCCACTAATTTGTACGCTGAATGCATCTGCAATTGACTGTGTCTCTAAATGTTCATTCAGCCTCACTAAAGTCCCTGCGGGGACGTCTGGAACATATGGAGAGCCACGGTGTTGAGGGGAGTTTCTTAGCCAATCATTAATCTGAAGTAAGGTTAATGGTTCTTCTTTGATAGAATCAAGGTGTTTTAAGGAGGACAGGATAAGATTGGAATTCCAAAGAAGGCACTACGAAGACAAAATGGACCCTATTTGCTTTTTAATTCACTTTCCTGGGCTTATTCGTCAGTGCATGTTATTCCAAAGAACAACAGGTTTTAACATTTAAAAAAATTAAAGACCCTGAAATTACGTTCATTTCCAATAATGTTAATGGTAATGTTTGACAGCCACAAAGTGTCCAAACATTTAATTTTGCTTCAAATGTACCTATATTTCTGTCAAATAAATGTCACTTGCTTTTACCTTTTTGTTACAAACTGCCACGACATTCATACATGTCAAGTCCAAAATATTTCCTAATATTTTTTGGAGCAACTGTGCAATATATGGGCATTTTTGGGGCACATGACACACCTGCACTTCTCTTTGTTTTTTCAGACTTATTTTAGCAGTCAGCATCAAGTGCCATATATCATTATAAACAGGAGAACTTGAATTTTAAGTCTAGCTAATTTAAATTCTGAATTTTCCATCTGTTTTTTTTAAAGAATTAATGCATTTTCAGAATTTTTATACAATTTTAAGAAAAATGCAAGCAATACTTGTTTTTTACTATGTACTCAAAGCAGAGATTCCTGAAGTTTGGATTTATTTCTTTAGAAAGTTGTATCTGGGTGTTTTACACTTTTCAAATAAAATTTTGTCCACATGTAACATTCCCCAAGCAAGTTATAGCCATTTATTGCAATATCGTTATAGACGCTTTTCTAACAGGTTTATTTAGTTTACTAACAATATAGACGTGTCCAAAAATGTTTAGGGAGAAAGAAAATGGAAATAGGAGCCTTGTTTGCATCCGGTTTTTATGCTGTTTTGTTATCAACAAAGAGAATTTGCGTGAAAACATCTTTGCGAAATTTGCTGTCTCCAGCCTGTTTCCATTCAACTGGCCATCCTTAAAATAAACAAATGGTGGCATAAGTTTTAATGTATCGTCAAAAAAAATTAACCCTTGAGCTGTTTCCATACATAATTTCACCTATTGCGCAAATTAGCCTATATGCTAGTAGCCTGTTCTTCATCAGTTAAAGAAAAAAAAATGAATACTGTAAATTCTATAGGCCTACATAAAAATATTTTTAACAAGTTTGATAAGTTTTCATTTTTTTGTACTTTGTAATAAACTATTTAGATTTATTTGCACTAAAGCCCCTTTAGTTTCCAAACTATTTTTTGCAACATCTGAAATATCAAAATAGAATTTATGGAATAAAGTGCGACAAATATGTGTCGACACATGAGAAATTTTTATCAATAAATGGCATTTCCATCAGCTATATCGGTAAAAATTTTAAAGCGCTAAATTTTTTTTTAAGTCCTTGGATGGAAACCTGGTTACTGTCGTATAATAACAAAACAAAGTAGCAAAGTCACAGTAAAAAGAGAAATATATTTTCAATCTGACTGTGAACAATAAACACAAACTGTGCAGCTAGTAGTGAAAATAATTGCACAAATTGTCTTCTGCAACAAAAATACAAACAGTGCAAATGATTCACAAACTACACACAAAATATACAGAGTGCAACATAAAAAATGTGCAAATGTTCTTTATGAACTATAAAATTATTATTTAGATAATATAACAGCCAAATGGATGATCCACCGGCTGCACTCTGTGTCAGAATGATTTAACTAGGACATCGCCTTGTGACGCAAATACCTAAAATACAGTGCTTTACCTGATGTGTACAGCTGTTTCATGCTTAATTTTTGGTTTGTTTTATGTCAGAGTACTCTGTCGTGTGTCTGGGCTTTTTCAGAGAGTGCTCTCATGCAAATGTGTTATTTTGTGTTTGTTTTCATGCATGACACAATTTCACTTTGCATTGTTCAAATTTCCAATAACAAAAACCCTGAACCGTGTTTCAAAAGATCAAAACCTATGTTTATTGGTTAAATGTGTGACAGTTTGAACCAATCTGGGCATGGGGGTGGGACTAAGCATCAATAATCGTTCCTGTTTGGCTCAGAAGAACGAAATGCATTAAATTCTTCTGAAGAATCAATGTTTTCAAAATGTGCCACTTTTTAAAGCATTCAGGTAGGATTAGCAGTTAAAAAGTTATTAAACATTTAAGAACAATACCAATATTACAATATTAAAAGTAAGCAGCAAATAATAAATGCTTCACTGCGGTATATCTTTCAAAATAAGCATGCACATTATGTCATGCAATGTTCATGTTCATCAGGTTCCTCCTATAATGAGAAATCAGAGGGGAAGAAGAAAGGACGCCCTCGTGTGGAGGTGCAGGAGCTGCGCATTATTCCCGTGAGTAAAGCAATAAATATTCATTTTGGCCAGGGATGAAGGAATGAGGCTACGCCAGATTGGGATTTTGGGTGATTATTTGTTAAAGGAGTAAAGGGACTTTCCAAAGCTATTTCCAACTGTTGAATTTGAAGAAGGAACATCTCACAGAGGGGTGTGTGGAAGTGAGTTGATTGCTAATAGTTTCTAATGCCTCTCTTGTGTGTGTGATGTTTTTTCTCGCCCTAGGCCCATATGATGGTTCAGTGGAAAGAGGAGTTTAAGAGTCGTTCCAGGGTGAAATGTCCATGCTCAGGCTGCTGGTTGGAATTCCCCAGTATTTACGGACTTAAGTATCACTATCAGCGATGCCAAGGGGTAAAAACTGAAATCCAGACTACACAGTCATACGCTGCAACCATCACTTCAGATTTACTTGGGTTGTCTGAACTCAACTCAAGGTCTTAAGGAGCCCTGTTAAATTAAGCTTGGTTTAGGATCATGTCTCCACACTTTGAGGTCTAACTGTTATTGTTTTGAAATTTCAGCAAATGTGTTAAAGGGATTGTTCATTAATTACTCACTCTCATGTGTTTTTAAACCTGTAAGACCTTCATTTGTCTTCAGTGCACAAATTAAGATATTTTTGATGAAATCCGAGAGCTTTCTGACCCTGCATATATAGTAACACAACTGACACGCTCAAGGCCCAGAAAGGACATTGTTAAAATAGTCCATGTGACATCAGTGGCTAAACTGTAATGTAAAAAGCTACAAGAATAATTGGATTGATCAAAAATATTTTAATTTGTCCTGAAGATGAACAAAGGATTTGTAAATGTCCTTTCTATCACTTTATATCCATAACATAATATATACATTCGATATAATTTATAATATAATATGAAGTCAAACTACCTGACCTCACTAGTTGATGACTAGCCAACCATCATCTGGACCTATACCTGTTTTAGTGATACTATGCTTAAAGGCACAATATGTGCAATATGTTTTTAGTAATAAAATATCCAAAAACCCCTTGCAGAGTATGATATGTTTCATGCAGTTGTGTATTTATATTATTCCAAAACTTCCCGAGGATTTCTAAATTTTAAAAAATGGTAATGGAAAAATGGTAATCAGTGATGTACTTTCTGCGCTATCCTTAGTTTTCAATTGTAGAAACTGCATAGTTTAAATTAAATTCATTAAGGCTGAAATGAAAAGTATTGACTGCAGCATAAAATTTTTACAGTGTTGCACATTAAAACCAATCATACATAGAGCTTATGAATGCAATGGCCAATCAGAGGTGTTCAGATGAGTCATCGCTGAAATGCTGGAGTTTAATGAGTGTGCACACTTTGCACTGAATTCTGCTTTTTTGCGAATTCTCTCATCATAAACAGCAGATATATAAATATGATGTAAATAAGAGATTCATTCATCAAACAGTGCATAGACCAGGGTTTCTTAAATCTTACCCTGGAGGTAAAATGCACTGCAGAGCTCTAACCCTAATCAAACACACCTGAGAATGTTAATCAGCGTCTTAAGGATCATTAGAAAATCAGAGGTAGGTGAGTTTTATCAGGGTTGGAGCTAAACTCTGCAGTGCTTCGGACCTCCAGGGTAAGATTTGAGAAACCCTGGTATAGACAGGCTATACATGTTAGTCTGAAGTCAGTTATGATGTTCTTTAACAATATAAATGTTCTTTGTAGTGCTGTCAAACAATTAATCGCATCCAAAATTTTAAAATAATATTTGTGTGTATATTGTGTATATTTATTATGTATTTATAAATACACACACAAAGAGTATATCTATTTTGAAAATATTAGCATGTATTTCCATGTATATATTTATATTAATATAGTTGATATTATTTATAAATATTTAAATGTATAAACATTCTTAAATATATACATGCGTGTGTATATGTAATAAATATATACAGTACACACACACATATATATATATATACAAAAACTTTTTTTGGATGCAGTTAATCATTTGACAGCACTAGCTCTTGTTTTGAACATGCAACCTCTAGCGGCAAAATTGTCCATATTTAAAGTTTAAAGCTGAGACGTGTGGATCTTGACCTGGTTTTGAGTGTGTGTGTGTGTGTGTGTGTGTATGGCGTTTAGGCGACCATGGCAGAGAAGCTGAGTCACAGATGCCCGTACTGTGAGGCTGTGTTTGCCACCAAAGTGCGTCTTCAGAAGCACAAGCTGTGGAACCACCCAGAAAGGGTCACCATGGAGACCAAGTCAGGGGTCACCTTGGATGCCAAATCCGATCCCAAGTCCGAACCCAAACAGCAGAAAAGCCACATGAAGGGAAATGCCAAAAAAAGGTGTGAAAGCTCAACATCTTTTTCCTGACTGTATTCCCACTTAATAGAATATTTTTTAAAGCGCAATGAATTTCTGGAACTGTTTTGAATATCTTTAGTCACACACAACAAAAACCGCTTCAGGACATGACTTGTTTTCCACCCTGCCATCATTAGATTCCAGATGAAGTCCTCTTGTGTTACTATAGTCCCGGTCCTCTGTGGATTGACTTTAATAGCCTGTGTTCCCTGCGCTCCCTCTCAGGCCCGTGGAGAACAGCCCTCCGTCACCCGTATTTTTCAAGGTGAAGAAGACCCAGGAGGTGTCTCGGCCCTCACAGAATGGGGAGTGCACCCCCCAAAGGCCGGACAGGAAACAGCAGCAGGGGACGTCTGTAGACGCTGGGGGCAGTGAGAGCGAGGGGGGCAGTTTACCCCCACCCTTTCCCGAGGAGGACCCTGAGAGAATGAAGCACAGTAAGAATGCTACACACTGAGATTAACGCTTCTGAAACACCTGTCCATGATAATACCGAGATATTGTTTGTACTATATGCAGTAATATAATGCTAATCATTCATGGTATCACTACAGTACAGTTTTGGCCTGCTGACCAGGGGCCCGTGTGAGAGACTTCATAACCAGCATTTGGATGTGAATTGTGCTTTCCAGGGTTTTTTTTTTCTTTTCAGCTAGGTAAAATTAAAAATGCATTACAAGCAAATGACAAAACAATCAGTAATGTTTTGTGTACATGGTCAATATCCAGTGTATTTTTTCAGTTTTATTGTTGCCATTATTTAATTATTTAACTATGATCACATTTTCAATTGTTTTTTTAAAATCAAAATGTATCTTTTTAATTTATTTGCAAGGAAGTTCTATATGTATGTGTAAAAAATTATTGTAATGCTTTTTTAAAATATTTTAATAATAATTAATGTTAATTAAGTAATTAATAATTAATGTAATTTTTTTATATAATTTGTAAATAATGCATTTACAATTATACACGCAAAAGTATTTTTAGAATTTTTTATATATATTAATAATTTATTTTTGTGTTGTTTCCAATGAAAATGTGGGCAAAGTTCTTTCCAAAAAAAAAAAATAAATAAATAAAAAAAGGAAAGCAAGAAAGAAATTTATTACTGTGTATGTGATGAAATGTAAAAATAAATGTTAATTAAAATATATTTAAATATTAAGTAATACATGTAAAAATAATATATTTAACATTATACACCTAAATATAAAATTATGAATTTAAATTCAGTATAACAGCTGACATTTTTTAAGTTCTTTACCAAAAATATATTGTGTATGTGCAAAAGTGCATAGTAAATAATGCATTTAAAACATTTAGATTTTTTAAAATTTAAATAATGCATGTAAAATTACTACATGTACAGTTACAGTATAAAGATAAATATAAGATGATAAATTTAAATTACATTTTGAAATTTAAAATCAATTTAACATACTTTTTAAATGTATACATTTACAAAAAAAGTAAATAAACTAGAAAAAATTTACAAAATATTTACAAAAATATAAATAATTGAAAATCAAATATTAAATAGTACATGTAAAAAAACAATACATTTAACATTATACACATAAATATGAAATTATGAATTTAAATTGATTTAAATTATTTTATTTTATTTGTGTTGTTGCCACTTCCCAGTGAATATGCAGGCAAAAAGTTAATTACTCAAGCTCTTTACAAAACTAAAAACCTTGTGTGTAACCTTTTAATTGTTTTATAATAAACATTAAGTAATAGATGAAATTACATAGGCTATTTAAATTAATTTTTACTTTGCAATTCAAATATTTACATTTAGTGGAAAAAAGTAGGAAAACTGAACTGAACTGAATCTGGTCAGATTTTAAGTAGTCAAGTATAGTTAATTTGATTGAATTGGACATTAGAAGTCAATCACACCAGTGTGTCCAAATTATTTTCACATGTGAGTCATTTTTATTTTTCTCCTAAACGCAGTTGTACCTTGCCTTTGGCTTATTCTGCAAACTGAAGCCATGTTAATAATGCATAACCAGAGGTCCATCATCTAGAAACATCTCACTTCTCTTTACTTTCAGTACTAAAATGTCCAGTGTTCTTAAAATTGCTGTAAGATTTCTCATTAACACGATCCAGAACGCCCTCGTTGACTTTGGTAGGCCTGGCCCTTTAAGCAGCAGTGTGTAAGTTGTCAGTGTGGGCTCCGTCTGAGGGCTGCTGGCCATTAAGTTTCTCTGGTAGCTGGTGGCGGCTGCTGTCTCTGTCTGTGCCTGGCAGAGACGCAGTGTGTCGAGATGACGGCGTGGCTCGTGCTGTGCATCCGCTATTTATGGCCTTTGTTTGGGTACATGATCCCTCCGTTTGTTGTTCCACGCCAGAGCCAGGGGCGAGGACAGCGAGCATGTGTGTGTGTGTGTTGATGTCTGAAATGTCAGGAAAAATGCACTAGAGCAGCTGTGTGACACAAGCTGACAATCAACCACGTACACACATACAGAGGCACAAAACATCTCCGCTCTCTGGTTCATGAAGCTGTGACTGTTTCTCCGCAGCATGTGAAACAGCAGGTGCTTTGGTGCGCTGATGTTTGTGCATCATTAGAAGCTCACAAGTGTTGTTTAGCACTGCATGTTGTCATCAATGCATGAACCATGAATGCAGCTCTTTGCTGAGTTATTGAGATGTTTGACCTCTTGTTGTTGTTCTTCTCATTTGAGCCAGGGAGGAAGCAGAAAACTCCAAAGAAGTTCACCGGGGAGCAGCCGTCTATTTCAGGAACATTCGGTTTGAAAGGTACCACAAACACACACTCGTACACGTTTTATATAACAGCGAAGACCTCCCATGACTTCTGTTGTACTTAAAGTCTGAATTCTCCGATCTTAGAGCTACTGAAGACCTACTTTAACCCTTTACGTTTTGCATTTCACATCTGTTCTTCCAGCCAGTAAATTACATTTTTTATTAAGGGCCAATATTTGCCCTCTGGATTTGATTTTGCAAGGGATTTATTAGGGCACAGTTTTGTATCCGTAAAACTAACACAGTGTGCTGTCCATATGTATCAAGCTGAATCAGTCAGTGAAGTAGTATGGCAGTTAGAACTAAACAAATCAATCAACCAACATCAAATAGAAGGAAATCTGTAAATATTTAATAATAGTATTGGTAAATGACTAAACATACTGTTGGGACGCACAGTGAGCAGAAGCTGCACAGCAAGGCCCAGTGAGTCCAGAGATGGAGCTGCACCGCAAGACCCACTAAGCTCAGAGGTGGAGCGGCATCTTGGGTCCCACATATGCTCTATGACATGCCTTGCAGATAATCTTCAGAATTTCTCCATATTTAAGGGTTTTGTTATTGAACCAGTCCAACTTCCTCGCTCAAAAATAAAGAAGTTCTCCATAGACTTCAGTGTTTTGTTATTTTTCAGGTTTTTATCCTATATTTTGTTTGATATTTGTAACTCTCTAGGTATACAGCAGCTGCATACAGCTCTCTAGTGATCTACTAGATTGCCATGACCCCTTTTTTTGACTGTCGGCCTCACAGTGATGTTTCTTATCAGTGTTATATCAGAAGTGACTTTAAGAGTTCAGTCCTGGCCTCCATTCAATAAATACACCCTGAGTTTATTTCAGTGGTGTTTTTGCCCCTGCATAGCGACCGTATACTCTTTGATAGTAATTACCCCTGATGGTGCTAATAAGGGGTCTGTAGGTCTATTCTAGAAGTGTTTCATTTCCTGTTATAGTTACAGTGGTGCATGTTTAAGAAACACTGCACCAAAGACAGACTACAACACAACAAGGCTCTTTGACCACCAAGAAAGTCTCATTTCTTCATTTCTCTTTTGTTTGTTGTTTTTTTTAGTCATACTTTTATTTATGTGACTTGTGAGGTCCAGGCTTTTCCTGAATGTAATTTGTTATGTGTCGTACAGGAATGAATAAGGTGGAGGAGAAGTTGAAAGCAGGTCGGATGAAGAGGGCAGAAGGGGCTCTGTTCACTGAGGAGTCCCAGAGGAAGCAGTCGGTTCAAGCTTCCACCAGAAAAGAAGCTGCTGTTATTAGTTCAGGTCTCTCTCTCTCTTTGCTCTCTCTGATAAAATCATCCAGTACATTTGTTCTGCCAGAGAAGTGTGATATAACTCAAATAAAGCAAAATAGTACTAATGATAGCACAAATATAAAAAAAATAAATAAAATAATGAAATAATATGGAAATGCACTCTACTGGTTGAAAGGTTTTGGATTATTTATTTAAAATAATTGGAGTCACCATACTTTTATTCTGAAAATTGATGAAAAGGTGCTGTCCTTTTTAACTTTCTATGCATCAGTGAATCATGAAAGAAATGTAGGTAACTCTTTATTTTGAGGGTCCCTTTTAAACAATCTGTTGACAATAAACAGCTTTGCACCTACATGTCAACTAACTCTCATTAGAATATTTGTACACTCTCTAATTAATATCTGCTAACTCTTTATTGTGATGGTCTCCCAAAAGACGCTCTACTGACTATAAGTAAC
>JAUMHE010000080.1:4328819-4344276 GCA_032359235.1 Enteromius mattozi
TACCAGTCTACTAATACTCTGCTAGCACTCTATTGAGAGTTAGTAGATATGTAGGTGCAATGTTACTTATAATCAACTGAATACGTTAAAGGGAATAGATATAGATTATGGATTCAAAATAAAGTGAAACCGAAATGTATCATGGTTTCCACTAAAATAATAAGAAGCAAAACTGTTTTCAGCATTTATAATAGTAGCATCATGTGACACTAAAGGCTAGATTAATGATGCAAAAAAAAAAAAAATCAGATTTGCATGACAAGAATAAATGGCATTAAAATATATACAAAGTGATAACAGCTTTTTTCAATTTACATAATGTTTTGCAAGTAAAAGAAATCTTACTGACCTCAAACTTTCAAATGGTAATGAGCATGTTTTATCTGTTTGTCTCAGTTTCCCCTGCTGAAGCCCAGTGGCAGAACACCATCTCTGAGAGAGGGGAAGTGGTCTGTCCCACCTGCTCTGTCGTCACTCGCAAGACCGTCCACGGACTGAAGAAGCACATGGAGATCTGTCAGAAGGTCAGAGGTCACTCTAAAACACACTGTTATCATTGTTACTAGCATAGGCTTAGAGCAGGGGTGTCCAAACCTGCTCCTCAAAGACAACTGTCCTGCAGAGTTTAGATCCAACCCTACTTAAACACACCTGAACAAGGTCTTCAGACTCACTAGAAACAAGTCAAGTGTGTTGGAGCTAAAATATCCAGGACATTGTCCCTCCAGGAGCAGGTTTGGACACATTATCTTATAAATTATTCTCAACATTCTCAATGAAAGTATTTGTTTTAAAGATACAGTTTAGCCAAAAATTTAAATTCAGTCATTAATTACTCACCCTCGTGTCGTTCCAAACCCGTAAGACCTTCGTTCATCTTCAGAACACAAATTAAGATATTTTGATGAAATTCGAGAGCTTTCTTACCTTCCATAGACAGTAAAGTAACTGACACGTTCAAGGCCCAGAAAGAAAATAAGAACAATGTTAAAATAGACAATGTGACATCAGTATAATGTAAACAATTTTAGAGTGAACAATCTCTTTAAGGTGAAGTTGCTTTGGCCATCCTGACCAGCCCAACCAATGTTTGGAGTTTATTAATGTTTATCAGTTAGCAAACAAGAAAAGTGTTCAGGAAAGCTATATAAAATAGGTTTATCTGTTGTTTATCTTAAGATATTGATGGCAATTCACCAAACCATGAAGTCTAACTTATGACATGTAACAAGCTATCTACTCAGAGACCTCTGTAGGCTGCTTTCATTGACATTTGCGTTGACCTCATTAGGTCAACACGAGGTATTGTTCTTCAGTTATTGGTATCCCAAGTGTCCCATGGATTTGACCTTGTGTACAACCGCGCTCCTCCAAAGAAGACAACAACTGTCTCAGTTTTCTAAACACATCAAATTTAATGTGGCAGATGTGCTCAAGCTCTTCCATATGAAGAGGGACAAAGCCTTACTCATGACACTCAAGCAGACTGTAGATCATATCTAAAAACACAAATTGTCACACTCAATTCATCCAGACTGTTTATGTAAGAACAGATTTATGAGCGATTTGTGTTTCGTGAATGAGGCCCAAAGAACGACAGAACGAAAGAGAGGGAATCAAACTTTTTAATGTGCGACTCTCACTCTGTTGTTTATACAACCAAACCGCAGAGGAAGCGAAGAGGAGAATGTTTCAGGCATGCAATTAGACACCTCTCTCTCAGGACCTCGCGCAAGGGGCCGGAGGGAGCCATTAGGGGCACTTTATTGATTGGGCGTCTGTGAGTGGCCCTACCATGAGTGCATCTGGAGTAGAGACTTATAGTGGCAGCCCAGTGTATAGCACAACTCTATAAAAATGATGACATGTCTATTAAAGAGGGAATCGATCGGCTGCGTTATTGCGGGGTCACGAGTAATTGTAGTTTCTCAGCCCTGTGTGAAATCAATGATGGCTGTGATGGGCATTAAGGGAGAAGACGGTTTATAGCAAAGGGAATGTATTAAAATGATAAGCACTGACCTTATTTTCTCATTTGTGTTTTTGTGAATGTCATTGCAGAAATAAATATACATTTATTAAGCGAGGATGCATTCAAGAAGTGCCAGTTAAGACATTTACTGAATAATGTTACAAAATATTTCTATTTTAGATCTTCGAAATCGGTATCACAGTTCAGTTATGAAGCAGCACAACTGTTTTCAGCATTGATAATAATAAGAAATGATTCTTGAGCAGAAAATTAGCATATTACAATGATTTCTGAAGGATCATGTGACACTGAACAGTGGAGCAATGATGCTGAAAATTAAAAAAAAACAAAACAATAAAAGCAATAGAAATGTTTTGCATTGCGTTTTTCAGATTTAACATTTATACATACTTCTTCGTTTTGGATAGTTCTGTTTTATATATGTTTTTCATCACTGTGTTTGGTTTTTTTTGTATTAAAGATTAAGTGTGTAGTTTTTGTTATGATGAATTATGCTATGAATTCACATCATTGTCAACAGTCACAGTTGTCATTTAGACCTGGTAAGGAATATTTTAATGCTTTTTAGAAGAATAATCCTACAATAGCTTTATTTGTACATTACTTTATAAGTTGACTGCTTCAAGGGGAAAATACATAGTTTGCAGTTTGTATCATTGCAACTGGTACATCAAATATAAAATGTCACATTTATAACCCATGCATGATACTTGAGGTGGATGTCATAAACTGTGGTCTTTTTCTTGTAGCTGCGGGACGCTCTCAAATGTCAGCAATGCCACAAACAGTTCCGATCAAAAGCTGGACTCAATTACCACAGCATGGCTGACCACATTAAGGTGAGCGTCGGTGCCAGAACACATTTTACTTCAGCTTTTTATAAGAATTAACTGCAGAGCTATAGCAGAGCTCATCTCCCAGATGTCAAAACAGATCAAAATCTATGCTGTGAAATACAATGTATGAATCATTAAACCATTAAAATGGCATCAATTTTAACATCAGCTTTTCTGGATATAAATGAAATGTTCAGTCTCTCTTCACTCTGAGCCTTTTACTCCCTTCTGCATACTTTTACAAAGGGTGCTATTATGGAAATATTATAGTTTAAAGGAAAAAGTAATGTTTTCAGACACATTGCATTCTATTTACAATTAAATTAAAATGTATTATAGTTTAAATGTATATTAAATGCAATTAGATGAACTTTTTTTTGTAAATCTTTAAAACAAAATATCATAATCACTTTGAGATATGGTATTGCCAAATGTTCTGACAGGCATTTTTTGCTAACTAAAATGTACTTTAATGTAATTTCTATTAAAATTTGTGTCATGTATTAAATACTTTTGAAATTAGTAGTGCTGTTAAGTTATTAATCGTGATTAATTGCATGCAAAAGAAAAGTTTTTGTTTACATAATGTGTATATGTGCACTGTGTATATTTATTATGTATATATATATATATATATATATATATATATATATATATAAACACACACACGCACACATATATATATATTTTGAAAATATACTTATGTATATACATTTATATATTTAAATTCTTATTTTTTATATCAATACATAAATATATTGAATTTGCTGTATAAACGTAACATTTTTATTAAATGTTTGTATTTATATATACATAATAAATATACACAGTACACACAGATTACATAAACAAAAGTTTTATTTTGGATGTAATTAATCATTAATTAATCAGCATTAGAAATGGCACATTTGTAATAGTGAAATTGGTATTTAGTACATTTAAAGTATATTACCTTTAAATATGGTACAAAACACACCCTATATTTAAATTTATATCAAGTACTTTACATGTGCATTAAGGTTCACATGAAAATAAGTGTACTTATTTAAAAAGTGTATTTACTTAAAAAGATGTTTTAAAATGAACTGTACTTTAAAACTTTTAATTTGGCACTTTACAAAGTGCACTTTTTAAATGTGTATTTAAGTGCGTTATGAAACATAAGTAAACCCTCTTAAATGGCAAATTATAGTATCTGCAAGTATAAGTTTAAAAATATACTGCAAATGTACATTTAAAATAATTAAGCACATTCTTAATTGTTTTTCGCAAGGGATTCAAGAAGATCTGAAAGTATAGCATCTTAATATCTTTAATAAACTAGTGGAGCTGTGTGTGTACAGTATATGTGTGTTTAATATTACATACGGTGACCACTACAGAGAGCAACGGCTGCCCAGGGTCCACATCAGCCTCTAATCTCTATTATATTTGACACCATCTCTATACTCCAGCATCACTTTAAGACCTAAAGCATCCATTAGGCTCTAACCATTAACTGTACATATGGGAAAAGGTCTAGCGCACGTCTAGTAATGCCTTTTAAAACAGTCTTCAAGCAGTATTTCAACTGCAATGATTGTCTCCTGTTCGCCAGCCTTATTTCTGTACGGTAATCATTTCCTCAACATTCCTAAGCTATTAACAGCTTTCCTGCCATTACTCTTTCTCCACGGCAAATCACGGTAATCTGCCTTATGAGTAAAGTTCATATGTTTTTTTTTTTCACCCATATTCAGCCAACATCTAAGTAGGAACAGCACATCCCGTAATGATGATGGTGTCCCTTGTGACCCTTGTGAGGTTTAGTGTAAAAACATGAGAGAGAAACGCTGGTTAAAGAGGGCCGTGAGGATGTAAGCTCCATCTGCCAAGCTCAAGCATTAGCTGCAAACAATATTTCCAATGAAATGTGTTAAATTATGCACGACCAAATGTCTCAGAAACAGTATGAAACATTAATGAGGATGTGCATTTAGGTCTGTGATTTGTTATTTGAGCCAGGTGCTGAGTCTCACTGAGCCAAACATTTGAGAAATCAGCATAAGGTCTGGGCCACACTGCAGCTTATTCTAGCCAAGATCCACCCGCTTTGACAAGAAGAGAACGACAAATATGTGCAGTGATTTCAGGGCTGTTATCTTAGGTAGTTAAAAAATTGCGATTCAATAAAATGAACATTCTTGACCGAAAGGAAAACATCTGGACATACTAGGTATGAAAAAGAAAAAGTAGAAACGGGAACCAAAGAAATTATTCTTCAAAACTGGACTTTCTCTAGTTTAACTAAACATTATATTATAAGTAATATAATACTGTGACTACACTTGCTCTTGCTTCAGGTGGCATCACTGCCGTAACATGTTGATATACAACATAATATTCTATATTTGTTATTATGACAATATTCTATATTTCTTCTTTTTATTAACAGAAAGTTAATTAAGGAGTATTTATCTTGATTTGATGTGTTTTTCAATATTTTAAACCTTAATATGTTATTATTTTAAGAAATTAAAAATATTTTTATTTTAATTCTTGACTGGGGCTGATCAAATTAATCAAATTAATAATTACATTGTATCCAAACATTTACATGAATAAGTTATTCACACATCAATTCAAAATTATGTGTGGCATAAATACAAAATGTATTAATCTGTTTATTGTAAAAAAAAAGAAAAAAAAAGCATTTAGGCATTTAAAATAGGCATTTAAAAAGCTTTTGAAATAAATATTTTCATTCAACATAGGATTTATTAAACACAAACCTACAATGTAGCCATAACAATTTTTTCAGAAGTTGCATGTGAAGTAGCATATGAAGATTAAACCACCAGTAGGTGATGGCAAGTCATTGTAAGCACGTGAGTCATTTAGTCAATAATATAACTGATTCATTCAAATGGCTGATTCATTCAGAAACAAAACAAGGTTCTTCATAAATAAAACATTTCGTTCAATCCATTCACATTGAGAGCTGCAGGGTGATATACTGTAGCCAGGTGATGCAGTATCTCTCACACATTGTCTAACCCTCCTCATTATCAGCTTTCTGTGTTTTGAGTGCCTATGGGTGTTAGCACTGATATATTTTGGCTTAACAGTCTGCAAGTTAATTTTTCAGTACAGAACTGAAGTGGTATCTCAAACTTAGTGTTTACCCTCAGGTGCTGTGCTGAGGTGTCTGGCATCCTGTTTAGATAGCACATGTCTCATTTCCCCTGCTGATGTTTTTAACAGGCCAAATACAGTACTGTAAAAAGCGTTGCTGTTAACACGCCTTGAGTAAATGGCCCTCTAAAAAGGCTTTCAGAAAGCAGTGATTGGAAACATACTGTTGTAAAGACTTGAGGAAGAGTTTCTGGAAAGACACTGATGTGTTGCATTGTATTCGTTTCCTGTTCATAAGCCCTCGGCGAGTGAAAATGTGTCTGAGGAGGAGCAGGAGGAGAGAGAGAGGCTACGCTGTGTCCTTAAACAGATGGGCCGAATCAAATGTCCCAGTGAGGTAGGAATTTGTCACTGGTGCCTGCCGTCTGTCTGTCTCCCTCAACGCCACTGGCTGTCTTTAATATGTCCTAATTTCTGTCTCTCACTTTCTTTTTTTGAATTTCATCTTCTTGTGCATACTTCAGCTGTCTGTATGTCTGTCTGTCTGTCTATCTATCTATCTATCCATCTATCTATCTACTGTATCTATCTATGTCTTTATCTCTTTTGCTCTTTCTACCTATATTTCTGTCTGTCTGTCTATATATCTACATATCAGTCTCTCTGCCTATCTGTCTGTCCGTCTACGTCTCTGTTTGTGCATATGTAAACGTATTTATTTGGTTCACCAGCTAGACCAGCACTAACCAGCTTGGAAATAAATTTTAAGTTGGTCTTTTCAGCAGAGCAGTCTGGTTCCAATTACTACAGTATGTGTGGAGAAAGTGATGAGAAGAGAAATATATCTTGGGTCTTAAACAGTTCATTTCTACATTACCAGGAAAACGAATTAGAATACAGTAACGTTACTCTGTAACGTGTTATACCTAACTCTGGTCTTTAGTAGCAGAATAAAGACCAGAGTTAGGTCTTTACTCTGCTACGGGGGCAGTTGTGGATAATGGATAGGGAGTTGGACTTGTAACCCAAAGGTCATGGGTTCGAGTCCCAGGTCCGGCAGGGATTGTAGGTGTGGGGGAGTGAATATCAGCGCTCTCTCCACCTTCAATACCACAACCGAGGTCAGACCCTTGAACAAGGCACCGTTTCCCAACTGCTCCCTGAGCGCCCACTGCTCCGGGTATGTGTTCACGGTGTGTGTGTGTTGTTATTCACTTCTCACTGCTGTGTGTGTGCACTTGGATGGGTTAAACGCAGAGCACAAATTCCTAGTATGGGAAAACCATATCTGGCCACATGTCATGTCCTAGTAAATCCTGACAGTATTTTTTTTGTGCCAAACTTCACTGGCAGTATATCTGGCCCTAAGCATGTAAATGTAGTTTGTGTTAACAAACAGGCCTCTTCAAAAGAATGCTGTAACCAAGACTGTCAGCCCACGGATCAATGAGTGAATTAATGAAGCATGTTTGATTCTCTGTCAAACAGGGCTGTTCAGCTCATTTCTCCAGTCTGATGGGTTATCAGTATCATCAGAAACGCTGTGGCAGAGAGCTGCCAGACGGACAGAAGCCTGTCTTCCTGTGCCAGCACTGTGGTAAGACTTATCGCTCAAAAGCTGGCCGTGATTACCACCTGCGCACCGAGCACCCTGTCACCGCCCTGTCCACACACTCGGTGAGATTGCACAGCCATGATACTCGTCATACTGCTAATCTAACATTGTGAGGACAAACGTCACGAGTAGTGTTGTGTTACTGATCAGTAATTAATCCAGATGCTTTTAAATGTCTGTTATATCACCACTTTTAGCTCGCAGCTGAGGACTGTGAACAGGAAGACAGTAAAGATGAGGACGATGTGCTGGAGGATGAAGAAGAGGACGAGGAGGAAGAGGAGGAAGAGGAAGAGGAAGAACCTGTGCAAATAAAAAGCAGAGAGAAGGTAAAGGAAAGAGTAGATGAGTCGCGGGAGAAGATGGAGGAGAGGAAGGGGGAGAAAACTGAGGTGGAGGAGCTGCTGGATTTAGAGAGGACGCCCAGCGGCAGGGTGCGCCGGCGCTCGGCTCAGGTGGCAGTGTTTCACCTGCAGGAGATCGCAGAGGACGAGCTGGCCAAAGACTGGGGCACCAAACGACGCATCAAAGACGACCTCGTACCAGACATCAAGAGGGTATGAAGTCACTTTGAAAATGCTACACTGGTCATGCTTTATTTTAGGATCCAATTCTCCCTATTAACAAACTGACTTTTGCTGCTTATTAATAGTTATTAAGGTTATTATTAAGTTTAGGTGTTGGGTAGGGTTAGGGATGAAGAATATGGTCATGCAAAATATGTGCTTTATAAGTACTTATAAACAGCCAACATGTTATTAATAGGCATGCTAATAAGCAACTAGTTAATAGTGAGAACTGGTCACTATACTAAAGTGTTGCCGCCTCACTATAGGTTTATGTTTACAAAAGTAAATTGCCAAATTAAGCAATTTATTTGATAAAATCTGAGATTGGTTTAATAAAGGGATAGTTCACCCAAAAATTAAAATGTGATGTTTATCTGCTTACCCCCAAGGCATCAAATTGTAATTTTTTGAGTGAACTATCCCTTTAATAGTATTTATACAACACAAAACAGATATCAGTAAGTTTGATGGCATCAATTTAAATTTTATATCATTAAAGGCATACAGTAGTTCACCCAAAAATAAAAATGCTGTCATTAATTACTCACCCTCATGTCATTCCAGACCCCTAAGACCTTTGTTCATCTTCTGAACACAAATTAAGATATTTTTGATGAATTAAAATGATGAAAAACAGCAACACAACTAAAATGTTTCTAGGTCTAGAAACATAGCAAGGACATTGTTAAAAGAGTCCATGTGACATCAGTCATTTAACTGTAATTTTAGGAAGCTACAAGAATACTTTTTGTTCACAAAGAAAGGACAAAAATAATGACTTTTTCAACCATTCTTATTCTTATCCCATCTCCTCTAAGTATAAACAATGCATGCGCTAACTTTCTTCTAAATGTGAACAATGTATGCGCATGATGCTGCTTACATTGAATGTGCTCTGCCTTGTTTACAGGTTGAGGACAGCATGCGCATGCATTGTTTATATTTAGAGGAGACATTTCGAACTCTGTAGATATGTTTTTCATATCTGTAAGGCAAGCATACACAGAGTCTCTGAGTTTCGCACTCAAGTTCACAGACCGAGGCGGCAGAAGCGCATCCTGTTTGCTTTCATTATTTTACAAAAGCACAATGGTGTATTATTCTTATCTGTTTGCAATGAGCACTACTGTTCAGCTCTACGCTCCGCACACACTTCAATAGTGCATGTTTTTCTAGGGTAACACAATTAAGCAGCCATGTGAAGTTGCTAATACGTAAATATTTCAGATGATAAGCCATATTTGAGGTCGATGAATGATCGCATATGGATGTGCTATATTAGGCTACCATAGCATACCATAACATTAACGATTTGTCCATCACAGACCACTTGACTTCACCTGTGGATTTTGTTTTTCCTCATATACTCATATAACTTTTAATTTCAATGTGCACACTTTCTTTTATAGCTCAACTATACACGACCAGGTCTCCCAAACTTTAGTCCTGAAACTGTGAACAGCTGGAAGAACGAGGTGAAGGAGAAAGGATTCATCTGCTGCCCCAACTGTGTAAGTAATTGTCTGACCAAACATTGACTTTAATAGCTGCTAGTGCTTCAGTAATAGATTCCAACAGGATGAACATCTGAATGATATCAGTAGATGTAGGTTTGTTGGAGAACCTGAAGAGCTCTTAAAAGTTGTTTAAAGATTTTGACATTTTTGTTGCTCAGTTCTTCTCCTCAAGTGTCTCTTGATTTCATAACAGAACTGCGAGGCTATCTACTCAAGTGTATCTGGACTTAAAGCGCACTTGGCAAGCTGTAACAAGGTATAAAAAACCTCTGAATGCTTTTCTGTAGTTGTTAAATAGTTATAGATAATTTGTTAATAGATCAGCTGTACATGTGTACATACTGTATCAGCTTCACTGCTGTTATTGTTCTCCGCACAGGGAGGGGGCGATGTAGGGAAGTACACTTGTTTGCTCTGTCAGAAGGAGTTTAACTCTGAGAGCGGCGTGAAGTACCATATCAGCAAGACACACTCTCAGGTAAAGCAATCACTGGACCTGTGTACTGTACTGTATGCTCAGCAAATAAAGCTGAGCACTTGCCTTTCATAGTCTTCTGGTATTAAGAAATGTTGACCGCTACAGAGACACCCAAAAATTTGAGTAATTCCCTTTCACTTGTTTCAAACCTGTATGAGTTTCTTTCTTCTGTTTAACACAAAAGAAGATATTTTGAAGAATGCTGGTAACCTAACAATTGACGGTGGAGGTTGACTTCTACTACTACTACTAAAAAGTACTATGGAAGTCAATGGCTGAAAACAGAATTTTATTTTTGGGTGAAATATTCCTTCAAGGCCTGTTCATACCAAGTTCAATATGAATGAACAAAACAAAAGTTTGCAAAAAACAGTACAGAGTTATGTAAAGTAAATTTTAGTTTCTTTAAAATCCATTGAAAATGTTGAAATATAGTTTTATTTTAATACTATTTTCGTTAGTTCCTAAGTTGTATATGTTTTTAGATGTTTTTATTTTGTATAACCAATTCTTTTGATTTTTATATATTTTATTTTTCTTTTAAGTTCAGTTATTATAGGTGAGGTATCTGAATATCAGAATGTTTTCAGAATTTATTTTCAGAATAATCTAAAATAGCCAAGACATTTGAATTAAATTAACTTGTATTTCATATTTTTGAATTTTGCTGAAAATTGGTTAAATCCTAAAGTAGTGTGTTGGATATTTTTTTTTCTCATATTATTTCATATTTATAGGTTTATATTATATTTTCTGCCAACACATCTATATTTTTTGTGTGTGTGAAGCCCTTTATCGATCGAGTATTACAGAAATACTTTCATATATATTTTTATACCTTAGTTTCAGTTTTTGGTACACGATAACATTGCTAACTTTAAAAAAAATGGTCAAGGGGTCTCTGGGGATAAAAATTTCCCTAAAATGTTATGCTTCTAAACATTCATGTAAATTCACTAATAGTCGTTGATTATCTGTTCCTCTTTGAACTTGATGTGGCCTTATGTGCACAGAACTGGTTTCGGGCGTCTACCAACGAGGTGACCAACAACAAGAAAAAAGAGCCAGAGAGCAATGGCTTACAGAAGGACATAAAAAATGTAGTGCCTGGCAAGAGGAGGGGACGAAAGCCCAAAGAGCACCACCTGGTGACATCCCCCTTCCCAGCAGAGACTCGGAGCTACAGCCCCGCTCCAGCTCCGCTTCCTCCCCAGACCATAAGCCCAGCCCCAGAAACCCAAACCCTCACGCCCAACCCCGTCATCAACACCCCAACCACACCCCCTGCCCAAGTGGACAGTGGGAATCCAGCCCAGGCCAGAGACACACAGCCCCCTATAAAGAAACGAGGCAAAACTAAGAAAGCGCTGACCGCTGAGTAACACGGCTTTCAATCCGTCAACACCAGAAGGGATGCTTTCCGAAAACTACTCCGGATAAAACTTTAGTCAGTTCGGTCACAGAAATTGAAGGATGGCACAGAAGAACGAGCTCAGAAAGATGAACGGCAGAACGAGGGATGAAAAACAGCAAATGATTTGCTCTTGTATTGATTTCACACTGATCTTTGTGTTTTTTAAGATGAGTATATACATTATGTGTGTGCTTGTGTATACTGATATATATTACTCCTGTTGGTTTTTCATTCCATTTTTATAGTTCGTTTTAATAAGTTGTTCATTTTAAAGGAGTCAATAACATTTAAGCTCCCAGTTGATATATACAGTATATATATATATATATATATATATACATAGGCCTTTATGGAAGCATTTTTTAGAGCAGAAGTTACATTTCTACATTATTTTGGGGTATTGCTTTCAACATGTCCGGTGGTTTCATGATGTGTTTGAACACTTTTTTTTTTCAAGAATATCGATCTCATTCAGTTAGCATGATGAGCTAATTTACTGCTAACATTTTATCACGGTTATACTCTGCTGTGTATATATAATATCTATATCTATATATGAATATATTCAAAGCAATTCATTTTCGTCCATCGGTTTCAAACAAGGTGCGTCAAAAAAGTTGGTCATCGTTTAGGTTGCTTTTCCTCGGGTGTGTTTGGGATTGTTTTGTCAGTGGCAGCTGAATGGAGGGTTGGATTTAGATTGACGACTGTTGTAACAGTGTGCTACTGTGCAATAGTGTTGCTTTCGTGGTTTCTTGTCCTGTCTCTTCTTGCTCGGAATCGTGAGAGGTCTAAGCGCGTAGCCTTGTGTAACTCCTCATCCCGCATCCCTTTGGGCTGTTTGCAGTAGTTTGTAGTTTGCTGCAGTTGACCTGGAGGTCTTTGTTAAAACCTTTAACTGCTTTGAAATTTGGTAGTGCTGTGTGCTTTCATTTTGTCTGATTGTTTTTTATGGGAATTAAAGCTTTTGGTGCTTAATGTAGAAGGAGTATACAGTACAGACGATTGGAGAAATTCAAATCAATGAAAATAAATGACTACACATGTTTTGGGAGGAAAAATGGAATTCTCCAAAGCATAGGAATGCCCTTTGACATCTGTGATGTCATCAGTCCTTGCTTAAACTTGAGAGGTCATTCACAAAGATAATGGAATGAAAAACACAAGTTTTAGAAATGCAAGTTTTAAACTTTTATCTTGAGCATTGCTTTCTTAGATTTCCGTGCCATGTGTGAGATGACACACATGTCTATCTAACACGTGTTTACATAGAAAACCAATGGAAAAGCTGCAGTGGAATGCAAAAATGCATCATGTGTGAACAGCCCCTAAGACTCAAATTGAAAATTTAAAACAAGAAATTTGGGTGAATCTCACAAAACCTGACAAGAATTATTTTACCTTAAAATCAAAGCAGAGAAAATTATATTATGTTTTACAATGTTTTAGGATTATTAATTTTTATGTGTATTGCAACATTTTTATGACAATTAAGCACATTTTACCTGCCTATGTTAATAGTTTCAGTGATAAAAATAAATAAATAAGGTAATTGCATATTGCTGTTACAACCCTGACTTTTTCCACAGTTATGACAAAAAAAAAGAATTATGAGTTATAAACATGCAACTGCAAGAAAGTCAAAATTGTGATTTCATAATGACCTTTTTTTAATAACGAAAGAAACTATTGTGAAATGCGGAATATGAAGATTATAAACTTGCAATTGTGAGAAAAAAGTCTGAGTTTATATTTTGAATATCTGAATTTTCATCATTATTATTTTTATTCTTATTAAACAGGCTTCCATACAATTCTTATTATCAATGCAAAAGTTTTGCTTTTTTGTTGTAGTTTTTGAAAAACATTAGAATTTATACATTATGGTAGTATTTGTTGTACTGCCTAAATTATTACTTTAATTTATTATTCAATTTGACAAAAAAAAAAAGATTTATGCGCTAATTAGAATTTGGGAAGCAAATGTGCTTAATAGTCTTGAGAATGTCACAATGGAATGTTAACAATGCTAAAATTAGACTTTTATAGACAAATATGATTTTAGGTTGACCATGTTTTTGTCAGATTCACCCATTCTATTCACTTTGGATAGGAGTGCAAGCAATGTGTGTGGAATGCACTTAAAGACCTCAGTGACTGTATGCAATAGTAAGAGTGTTTTGGGTGCACAAGCACGAGGTGTGAAGCATTGAAGAGCACAATGAGACTGGTCACTGCAGGCTTTATCCCAACGTCTCCGAATCAGAGAGCGTCTGTCCAAAAACAAACGTGACGTCCGAATGGTCCTGCACTTACTGATTCCCAAGCTTCTGACTGAGGCCTGTTTGAGAAAAACGCTGGTATTGCACTTTAACCCCTCCTCCCCCTCCCTCCTTATCTTGCACTTTGCAGGCACTGTTAGGCTTCCATTCTCCAACCTCAAACGACTCTGTGTTGTGAGATCTCGGATCAGTTTCCGCTACATAAATCCACCACACGAGAGAAACTGATCGCAGACGGGCCACCCCGAACGCCTGCCATGTGATCCGTGTGATACGTGCGAGGGAAGCCCGTCCTCCATTCCCCAATTTAGAAAGCAAATCTATGTCAAATATGAAATGGAAATTATGTTTGAAGCCATAACGGTCCCCTTGAAGGTGACTTATGGAAGCAGTGTGTCTTTTTATTCTTCCTCAGTTTGTATAAAAGATTATAGATTGAAAAAAATATATCATTTGCAACGTAAATTATGTATTCCAAAACCCTAATAATTCTAACTGAGGTACTTGAAATCATGAAAAAGAAATTGCCATAAAATTATTAGCATACAGGTCACAAATGGTAAAAAAAAAGGATAAATTATTACAAATATATTTATCTAATGAGAAAAAAAAAAAGCTCAAAGTTGCATACGTTTATTTTATACTAATACTTGTAAATGTGATCTTAATCTCATAGTTGCTTAAGAAATGTAGGGTTGGTATGTCGTGGTTTTAGGCAAAAGGTGCTAGTAGCCAATCTACCTTAAGGAATGTTGCGCATGAAATTGTGAAGCAGTTAGTCTACCTTGCCATCGAGTCCCACGTTTCTGGCATAAAATACTCTAGCAGTTCTCATTTTAACTGTCCTGCATCAATGGCACATAAAAATGTGGCTTCCGTCACGCCGAAATCCCCCTACTGCACTGTAAATGGTTGGCTTTTAAAATGGAGAATCTCACAAAACTGTTAAGAAATGTATATTTTATTGCATCCAAAAATGCAATAAATTCAATGCAAAAACATCAATTGTCTAAAATATTATTTCTTTCGGAATAAAATACAATCTTGACATGTTTATATATATGTATATATATAATGTTTTTGAAGTACTAGATGTCTTTTTAAAATAAGAAATAATTGTGATTCAGTAAAATAATGAAGTATTTTTTTTTTCAAATAATTACTTGTTAATTTTACTGCTGTCAAATGATTAATCACGATTAATCACATCCAAAAAATATGTTTTTGTTTACAATATATATATGTGTGTACTGTGTCTATTTACTATGTGTATATAAAGACACATACAGCATATATTTTACATATATTTACATGTATTTACATGTATATATTTATATAAATTACAGTGGGGCAAAAAAGTATTTAGTCAGCCACCAATTGTGCAAGTTCTCCCACTTAAAAAGATGAGAGAGGGCTGCAATTTTCATCATAGGTATACCTCAACTATGAGAGACAAAATGAGGAAAAACAATCCAGAAAATCACATTGTAGGATTTTTAATGAATTAATTGGTAAATTCCTCTGTAAAATAAATTTAAAAAAATAAAAAATTAAAAATAAAATTGGTCACCTACAAACAAGCAAGATTTCTGGCTCTCACAGACCTGTAACTTCTTCTTTAAGAGGCTCCTCTGTCCTC
>JAUMHE010000080.1:4358331-4409368 GCA_032359235.1 Enteromius mattozi
ATTAAAAATGTAAACTGAATATTGCTTTAATATCAGGAGGACTTGGATTTAATATTTTAGGCCAAAAACTTTAATGAGCCCTGTTATATGTAAACAAAAAATTGCTAATAACAGCTGCATCAGCCTAACTGTAATATGACATAAAATAATCTGAGCATTTCAGCTAAAGCATGTTTCAAAGTTTACTTTCTATACTAAAATCACAAAATAATTATGCAAAGAATAACTATCAAGCTAAAAACTAATCTATGCTACTTTAATACATGTTGATCTGATTGCAGAAAACAGTGTATGGAGCCAGCGTCATTATATTTGAGGGCATCATGTCATTTGCAGATAAAGAGCTGCTGAAGGTAAACGTCATCAAATATTTCATAATCTGGTTATTTCTTGTTTTTCTTCACTTTTGTAATGACCTCAATGACCTGTGTTTCAGCTGCTGGATATGAAGATCTTTGTGGACACAGATTCTGACATCCGGCTGGTACGGAGGCTCAGGAGGGACATTACAGAGCGCGGCAGGGACATCGAGGGAGTCATCAAACAGTACAACAAGTTTGTGAAGCCAGCTTTTGAACAGTACATCGAGCCCACTATGAGACTGGCGGATATCGTGGTGCCACGTGGTCAGTTTGCTTGGACAGATGTCAAGCACATTACATTATGGGATACAGTGTGCACTATTTAGCACTGCAATTTTTTGTCAGAGGTTTCACAGTGTACATATTGCATACTGTATCAGTAGTGCTAATCTGATTTAGTAAAGCTTAGTTTGAATTCCTGTTCTTTATTTCCTGTAGGTGGCGGCAACATGGTGGCCATTGATCTTATAGTGCAGCATGTTCACAGTCAGCTGGAGGAGGTAAGATCTACAGACATGTCCAAAAGATTTATTGTGATATCTAGCAGCAGACAGCACAGTATAGGCAATCACAGACTTAAAGCATTGTTTCATCATAGTGGCTCTGCTAATGAAGAATTTCAGATGTCTAATATCGCCCCCTTCTGGATGAAGTATTTTATTTTAATCGTAAACTCGATGTAGAGGAAGTCGAAAACACAAACAGGCCACCTATTTAATAACATTTCAACAAAAAAATGTATGTATAACTATAGTTATTAACTATAACATTTAATTGTAAAGTTAATAGAAAATATAGAACTGATATTTAAAAACTACCATTTAGATCTTTTTTTGACATTTGTAATTTGGCATTTTGTTGGATTATATTACATTTACCATACATTTTAATTTACATTTTTACATTTACAAAAAAATATTATTTTTAGCGCTGTCAAATGATTAATCAAGATTAAACGCATCAAAAATAAGAGTTTTGTTTACATGTGTACTGTGTATATTTATTATGTATGTATGAATACAAATGCATGCATGTATGTATATTTTTCAGGAAAAAAGTTGTTTATATGTTAAATTATTTATAATATAAATTATATGAATATAGATATATAAATACATGAAAATATTTTCAGTATACTGTGTGTGTTTATACTTAATAAATATACACAGAACACACAAATATATTAAGCAAACAAAACTTTTATTTTGGGTGCGATTAATTGTGATTAATTGTTTGACAGAATTAATTATTTTGTTATTTTAACAGATAACGGGAGGCTATAAAGGTAAATTAATTCCATTCAAGAACATCTTTAACTGAATAAATAAATAAAACAAGGAAAGAAAATATAAATATATATTGCTTATGAATTATTACAACATTTTAATTAACTTAGATTTTAATATTTTTATAATATTACATTAAAAATAATATATTAAATGTGCTGTATGTAGAATTGACATCTAGTGGTTGAACTAGCTATTGTAGTCCAAATTCAAAATATTGGAGAGGGTTTTTTTCCCCACAACCCTTCCTCCTTAGACGTGATTGATGTGCAGGTTGCCAGATTGACTACACCAACAGAAAAGAGCACACATGACGACGAAATTAAGTATGCTGTGTTTTCCACCAACTGGCAACCCGGGTTGGCAAAATTCAGTTGGGTAAACTGGCAGTGGGCGGATTTTTACAAACCAAAACAGAGACAGACGTTCCGGCCCAGAAAACACTTTTCAAAGGAGAATAGGTGACTGTAGCATTGTTTTTCAGATGAACAAGTATGCTAACTTAACATGTTTCTTAAATATCGGCAAACATATTACGGTATTTTTATGCTTTAGTAGAGTCAAAAAACTTACATACGGCACCTTTAATTGAAACCATTAAGTCATTCCGCCAATTTTGCAATACATTTTAGGAGAAAATCAACATTTTAAATATCAAAGAAGATTATTATTCCTGGTGAGACATCTTCATTAACATTTCCTTTATAATGCAGCAACGTGTTATGTTGATTATGAAAATTTTATCTTCATTGTTTCCTCTTAAATGTTTTTTTCAGCGATTTATTAGAGCACTAATCAGTGTGCGGCGCGCACCTCATGAGAAGTAGTTTTAATAATGCTTGTGCATTTTGGATTGGGAATGCTTTGTAGTGGACTAACATCTGACATCGTGTCACTGACTGTAATATTAAACAGAAAATGATGTAACTCATTTTCAGGCCCACAGGGAATCTGCACTCACAGATTTCATCAACATTGAAACTCGTCTTTCAAAACTGTACGTGTTCCTCAGCCTTGTCGTGTTCGCTAAATAGTTTGACAAATTTGGTATTTTCAGCTATCAATCATAAAGTAATACTCTCAGCTCAAATCGTTCCATAGAATCCCACAGATTTTCTATGAAGTCCCTCTAAAGCAGATTCTGTGTGGGCCTGCTGGTTATTCAGTAATGCTGGTGTGACACGTTTTGTTTGGCCATGCTTCCTCACCACACTGGATTGTTTTCTCCTCCTTTCTTGCTCTCCTCATGGTGACACAGCGTGAACTCAGCGTCAGGTAGAGTAGCACCACTATCTTCTCACTTCCTGTCACTCCTGCACTGAAGTTTCCCCTCAGCAACTGATCTGAGCGCAGTCCTGACAATCAGATTGAGAGCTGATAATGATATTCAGAGCAGTCACAAATGCATAAGTGACTGGCCTTAGATCAGTCTGTAGGGGGAACTTATGCCAGCCTCTCAAACTCTGCCCTTTACAGCAGTAGGGGATCTTCCTCCTCCTGAGCCCTGCTGCACTTCATGTACAGACCAAAAGAGGGCAGCGCCTCTGCATGTTGAAGGCTCATTGTCACATTGGTCTTTAGGAGCATTGGTGTGGTTCAGTGTTTTAAATAATGAATCAAGTGAATTTGAATACCATGAAGACACATCTGTCATATTTCACCTCAGCATTTTTTTTTTAGTTTTTGGTGTCTTTTCATTTAATATAGTGTTATTTTAGTATTATTATAATACTAATATGAATTTATGAATATTGTGAATTACCTTTTATCGCTATTTTTAGTTCTAATAAAAATCTTAGTTTTGTTTTAGCAACTTTTTAGGTCATTTTTGCATTTTATTAGTATGTTTTAAAAGAAGTAGTTTTATAGGTTATTTTATTTTAGTGCTAGTTTTAGTGCTTTTTCTACATCCGTTTATTTATATTTAATATTTAAAATTTTAAAAATGGGTAACACTTTATTTTAAGGTGTCCTTGATATATGTACTTACTATTGTAATAATAGTGAATTATGCATAATTACATGTAAGTAACCCTGAACCAAACACTAAACCTAACACTAACCATATAGTAAGTGCATGTAGTTAATTAATATTAGTCAGTACTTAGATGTATAATTGCACTGTAACAAGGACACCATAAAATAGACCAAAAATTAATATAAAATATTTAATTTGAAATAAATTATATATAATCTTTAGTTGCATTAAGCTTATTTCAGTTAGTTGTCAAGACAGCGTTTCTAATTTAAATTTTATTATGCAGTATTTATATTTAATTTTTTGCTGCATTATTTCAGTTAATGAAAATAAGTGTTAACTTTTAGTTTAGGTTAACCGTAAAACACTAATTTATTTATTTCATTATTTCGCTTATTTTAATAAATTAATAATATTAAAAATATTTTTATATTTTTATGTATTTTATGTAGTTTAGTTGTTTAATTATTTTAGTAAATATTTATTTTATAATATAAGATAATTATATAATTTTTTCTTTATTATTCTAAATGGGCCCACACTGATATTATTCACAGCCATGATGTTTGGGAAACCACAAACCAGCACTGATCAATCCAGTACTGCCCAGCAGTAGAGCATCATGGGATGGACGTCTCATGGCGTGATATAATACGGGAGGATAGATGCTCATCGCTGCAGTCAGGAGGGAGGCAGATACCTTCTGTTTTTCCATCCTTCAGTATTTTACAGCAGACACCCTCCCTGCATGCCGCGTCTAAAAATACTCCGCTGTCTTCCTCCCCTTGACCTCTCTTTCTCTTACTTTCTCTTGCTCTTTCTATCTTTCCCCTCTCGTTCTCTCTCTCTCATTTTTGTCTCTGTAGCTATTGTTGAACACGGCGCCTCACACGCACTGAAGTTTCCTATGTCTACTACAAAGACTTTCATTTTTCCGTTGGGCTAGAAACGACAGCACATGAGTATGAGAGAGAGAGAGAAAGGAGAGGAAGAGAGAGAGAAAGCTGAGGAAGTACAGCCCCCGACACAGGATGTAGCAGACCTTTGTGTCAGTGAAAGTGAACGAGAGGATGACAGCTACAACACCAAATCTGAAATAAACAAAATATACATGTAGACTTGTACATGTATATACATGTCACAGCATGCACAGGGTAAAGAAATGGTTCACTTAAAAATATAAATTTGTCATTTAGGTCAATCTAAACTCAAGCCTGACTCTTTTAGGGCTGGGTATCACGTTACCTCACAACACGTAATACAAATCTCACAATACTATGTGTTGTGATGCATCATCACAATATTATAGATGAATTGAGATTGAAACTGAGAGACAGAGAATCTCTCTGGTGCCGATCACTTTCTTTTTTGTACTATTGCATTTTTAATGAAGCTTGAGGAATATGTAAAGCCTGTTCTGCCAGAATTCTGATGATTCAAAAACTTGATAAAAACATTAAAAGTATCTCATATAAGTCAGGCAGTTTAATCCATGATTGCTTTATGTCATGAACAGATTTAATTTAGGCTTTTAGTCACATGTAAACGTTGATCAACACATAGACATATCAAATATATTAAACGTAAGCTCACACATGCGTGACTGTGAGTAAATGACAGACGTTTAATTTTTGGGTGAACTATGACTTTAAGAGGAGGTCAGTGACATCAGACATTGGTTCCATTACTAATCGTCTAAACCGGTCGTAACTTGACATATTTGAATGCGCATGAATGACTTAAATTTCCATCCGTTCCCCACTCAAGCTACCTTAAGGCTTTTATCACACCACATTTCTGTGTTTTTTATTAGAAGCAGCTGGGACATTTAAATCCAGTCATTTTGGGTGAACTGTACCTTTAAAACGAGACTGAATGCCGTAATCATGATTTGAACACTGTGTGCCGATGGCAGCTGTCACACTCTTGTTCCACTCAGAGTCATGTGACCGCCTCATCCTCCTTCACCTTATAGTGTGTGACGTCTCTTTTCTTTTCCCTCTCTTCCTGTTGTTATTGTCTGTTTTTCTGTTGTTTGTCACTTCCCCCACAGAGAAAGCTCCGCTGGGATATGTGAGGAGATTTGCTTATGTTTTTGTTTGTTTTTTATGTTTTATGCTGTTGTATTACAAACCATAAGTAGAACAGCAGGGGATCCTGGTGTGATTTCTAAAGACGGCATTCAAATGTAAAGCAATGACATGACGGTTTTGCTCGAGTTTGTCACAGTTTGCATTGAAGGCGGTGTTTTGTTTGTGACAGGATGCAGTCTTTGACCTGAGTACTTGTGAAATTGAATCATGGGATATTCCCAAAAAAAGCCTGACCTACTCATAAAGCTTTCTAACAGATGTGATTAACCAAGCTGGAGTGAACGGTGGCATCAGAACACTTAATTCATAACTTTCAATATTTGGGCTTGGTTTTACATTTTGAAATGTTTTTGAAAGAAGTCTGTTATGCTCTGCTAGACTGCTGTTTGTTTTTTTAAAATCAAAAATACAGTAAAAACAGCAATATTGTGAAATAACTTTTTGCTATTTGAATATATAGTAAAGTGTAATTTATTCCTGTGATGCAAAGCTGAATTTTCAGCATCATTACTCTAGTCTTCAGTGTCACATGATCCTTCAGAAATCATTATAATATGCTTATTTGCATATTGTTGTGCTGGTGCATATTTTTATGGATGTGACATATTTTTCAGGATTCTTTGATGGATAGAAAGTTCAAAAGAAGAGCATTTATTCACAACTGAAATATTTGTTGCAAATTAAAAGTCTTTAATGTCAAACTAATGACCCCAAATATTTCACCAGCTTAACCTTAGCCTAACATTTCACAAAAAGAAAATGTAAAACATAAAAACAAATACAATAAGTGTCAGAATACATTTAAGGGGCCACCACCATGAAGTACATATCTAAACACTAATTCATAGACTGGTCAGTTTTTCATTTGGAGATTGTCCTTTGGTTCTCTATTATATAAATCATTCCTGTATGCTTCTAAATCCTTGCTTCACGCTCTCCTCTAACATGGCTAAATGTTTTGTGTGCTAGCGTTTGTGAGCATGTGTCTCTCTCCGCCTGTGTAGTGCTGGAGTTAACCTACCTTTTATTAGCACTGTGTTGACGACTTCCCTCTGTTTGTGTCTCTTGTCGGTGATGATGGTAACAGGGCGGCCCTGGCGTCTGCCCATCAGGCCCAGCCCCTTCCGCAGACCCTCAGTGTTCTAGAGAGTACCCCGCAGGTCCGCGGCATGCACACCATCATCAGGTCAGACACACACACACATACACACACATCCATCTCACAGCAGTGTATGCACTGTGTCCAGACTAACTGTACAGCATCTCTATGGCTATCCAGAGTGAAGAGCTGATGACTTGATGATTATAGTTTGAAAATGTGTATTGTATAAAAACAGACAAAATGTCCAACAATATGCTCATTTTCTTACGTAACTTATGAAGAGAAAAATCACAGTTTTGTAAATACAAAAACAGCGGGAGGTAACATCATACCCTGTGATGTGCTGTTGGACTTTTTTTGGCTTAGATTTTTAAGCTCAGCTTTGTTTGTTTTAGTTTGCAGGGGGTTTTTTTGTTTTTAAGAAACAAAAAAAATTTAGTTTTTATGCTCATTTTTTAATTTTATTATTATTTCTTTTGTTTTAAGTTTCTTTTTGGTTGGTTTTGTAGTTTTTCTTTGTGTATTTGTTTGATAATTTTTTGTTGATTGTTTTGATTATTTGTTTGTTTTTTAAGCTTTTTTTTTTTTTTTTTTTCTTTCCTTTCTTATTTATTTATTTTCCCCTCACGCTCTCAGAACATACCAGTGACCCATTATTGGGTGGAAATTGTCCCTCCCCCACACACTATCTGTGACCAATGACAAGAAGCCGAAGCAAAAGCCAGTGGCTGAAATGTACTCATTTTGAACGTTTTTTTTTTCGTTGCTTTTATCCATGTCACAAACTGTATGTGGTTATGCCAGGCGGTAACGTAAACTAACGGCTATTGCATGCTAAAATAGGGGAAGTCTTACTATGTCCTGCCTAAATGTCTGTTAGGAAAATTGCATTGGTCCATTTTTGTTTTAAGAGGACTTAAATGTAATATTTAATATTAATAAATTTAAATATATAATATGTAATATTTTGAAAACAAAGTATACAAGGTTACAAAAAGAATTACATTTTTTTTTTAACACATTTTTTGGTTTTGTCATTTTAGTAAGTCAATTTATCGTCCGCACTTGTGTTGCAGAAATAAAGAGACCAGTCGAGACGAGTTCATCTTCTACTCCAAGAGGTTAATGCGGCTCCTCATTGAGAGAGCGCTGTCCTTCCTTCCATCTCAGGTGAGAAAAGTGTGACAGACCAAGTGAAGATGGAGGGATTGCTGGGGAATCTTAAGATCGACCTAATAACGGCACGTAAGCTTATTTGAGCATGTGGGCATGGAGGCCTCGTCTTGAACATGGAAACTTGTCTCACTTGTCCACCGCAGTGGAAACTCAGACTAACTCAACAAACTCAACATGATAGAAATTGTCTTAGCAAGGCGCAGCAGCAACACAGCGACCTTTACACTTAAAACGCTCACAGGAGAAGTGCAGTGAGCTTCATGATGCTGCTGCTGCTGACATTTTACTGTGGCTTTTAATCAGAGAGGAAGATCAGTTTAGCTACATGTGATATGCCTGGACAAAAACAGCTTGACGTTACAGTTGTTTATTTGCTCCAGGTTCACATTGTTCAGACCCCGCAAGAAGAAGATTATGAGGGCCGAATCTTTCATGGGAAGAGGGTAAGAAAATAAGTTGTCATGAAAAATGTGTTTTTTTTTTGCAATCTCTTGGTGGTTCAGTCTAATCATTCTGCTCGTTCTCTGTTGTTCAGAAATGTCTTTGTTCTGTGTGGTGTAGAAAAGTTTAAGCCCTAAAAAGGAAATCACAGACTCTCCCTCTTCTTTGTTTTGAGCAGATTACGGGTGTGTCTATTCTCAGGGCAGGAGAGACCATGGAGCCCGCGCTTAGGGCCGTGTGCAAAGACGTCCGCATTGGCAAAATCCTCATCCAGACCAATCAGGACACAGGAGAGCCTGAGGTAACGCCCCTTTCTGCTCTTACTACCACCCAGAATTTACACACATCACTTTAAGAGAGATAAAGTGAAATGTTAACACTTTAGGGATCGATTGTTACTCTTGACTAGTTTATTAGCTGCATGTTAGTGGCATATCGGCTGTTTATTATTACTTATAAAACACGCATTAATACCTTATTCTGACCATATTTTAAATCCCTTAATCATACTTAACAACTACCTTACTAATTACTAAGTAGCAAATTAGGCGTTTGGGGCAAATGTTGTAGTTATTAGTTAATAGTGAGAATTTTTCCTCAAACTAAAGTGTTACCATTTGTTTTTGTTGCTTTTGTTTAGTTTTTGTTTTAATTTAAATATTATTGTTTAATGTTTTCTAAGCAAGAAATTTCAGCGTTACAATATTTTGTTATTAGTATAAATTATACGTGTTTTATAGTTTATAATATTCATTTCTTTTTTTTATTTTCTTTTTGCTGTTTTAAACTACAGTATCTGTTTTCTTGTTTTTCTTTCTTTTTTTTTTTAAAAGAATGAATTTAACATTTACTTTTTTTATATAATTTTTGGATTTGCAATAAAATATATAATTTCAAATTATGATAAATCTCAATTTATTTAAATAAAAATATGAAAATACTGGTTTCAGCGATTTGTGTAGTTGACACAAACACACGTGTGTGTGTGTGTAAGACTATCTGTTTGCAACAGTGCTCTAGTCTTGTATATTTCTGTTCTTCACAACAATCTTTACATTAATTACAAATGAATGTAACTGTAATCTGTTGCAGTTACTGAGATGTGTAATGTGTGTGACTAAATTACAATTACTTATGAAAATGTTAACGATTACAAAGGGGGATTACATCTGAATATTTTCACACACATACAGATTGCACAGATACCGTACCTTTCATAAATTGTGCGAACTCCTCTAAAATATGTTTCAGGAGTTTAAAAAAACGTATTGGACACATGCTTATTTAATTCATTTTGACTTTATATATAGGCTATGATTTATTTTTGTAAGATTAACTATTTTTCCTTCCAAGGCATTGTTAGATGCCAGTGTCTCCTGTCATACAGTAGCTATGCAAAGATTTGATTTTAAAAACACTTTCATAACTATTAAACTATTTTTTATGATTCAAAATCATATTCAAAAAAGTAAAGTAAACAGCAGTGAAGGATTTGAGAGGTCTGACAGTAATCAGTATGGAGTGCTACTGTAAGGTTAACCCTGCCTGGTTTACATGTTTCAAAATGAATAATGAGAAATTTAGAAGTAATCAAAAATATAATCAGCTATATGAATAAAGTGATAGAAAACACTAATACTAATAGTTACATTTCCCAAGTAACCTTCCCCACACTGACAACAATATGATGCAGCAGTGCAAGTATGCAGTTGTTCCCATTACCTGCTTTTATTCATTTTGCACAATACAATATAATATAGTAAATATCGTAATTGCATGCACTCACTTGTTAATTCTTATTTATTAATTTGATGGCTTCATTCATTTAGACATGCTATTGCTGCACATTTTACTTGTCTTTTCTGTTGCCGTCCAGTTGCACTATCTGCGTCTTCCCAAAGACATCAGTGAGGATCACGTGATTCTGATGGACTGCACTGTGTCCACCGGAGCGGCAGCCATGATGGCCATCAGAGTTTTACTTGTAAGTCAGCATTTGAAGCTTCTTTTTTTTTCTCCTGCACAACACCTCTCTCGTCTAATGGAACTGATGTGTGTGAACACAGTGTGCAGTGGCAGAGACACACACGCCTACTCAGGCACCACATGTAGAGCGGCCCAGTTTGTTTGTCTGTCAGTGTAGGCGTAGCAGAGAAACCTCATTTGCTGACAGCAGCCATGACATAACTTTACACATTCTCACATATTCATTCTACAGAGCTGTATTTATCAGAGTTTCTGTGAAGGTTATTGGCACCGGTGGAAGTTAAACAAAATAAGAACACGCTCTGAGAACAAACGCTCTCACTAGTTTAAATATAACTCATTTACTAACACTGAAGATGCATGAACTAAAAAAAATCATCCACATCTGTAATTATGTATGAATTGTAATATTTCTGTGGTGGAATGTCTTTTTGTGGAAATAAATGGCACGCTGTTGAATATGAAATATACAACTAGAGTGGAGAAATGGGACTGTATTTTCTTCATGAGGTGTGTGTGTGTAGGATCATGACGTTCAGGAGGATAAGATCCTGCTGGTGTCTCTGCTGATGGCTGAAATGGGCGTCCATTCTGTTGCCTACGCCTTTCCCCAGGTCAAAATCATCACCACCGCCGTCGACAAGAAGGTCAACGACTTGTTCCACATCATCCCCGGCATAGGTGAGAGTTATCTTTATTATGGGTGAGACTTTGTCAGCGTTACTTATCTACTAACTGTGGCTTGTCCTGGAAGTTGTACACAAAAGGGCCATTCTCGCAAAACCAGCCTTGAGCATGTCTAGCTCATATGTCACCCCAAATCATTAGAAACAAATGAAGAAATAATTCTTTGCTTAATGGAAAGTTTAGGTTTTTGCAATGTTACATTTGTTCATAGTTATTAATTTAATATATATAATTTATATTATTATATATGAACCCTTTTGACATGGATAATCAGTGTGATAAGAACACTGAGTGCATCACATAATTAGATGCTAAATTCAAATCTGCTATCTCCTGCTTTGAGTTGCGTTGAACCAGAGAGAGACCCGTTCACTGCTTGTCATATATCACAACTTTTAAGTATACGTTTCAATAACGTGATGTTTTTTTTAGGCTTCAAACATTTAAATTCTAGTGCTGTCAAACGATGAATCGTGATTAATCACATTCACAATACAAGTTGGGGGTTTTTACATAATATATGTGTGTGTGTGTGTTTTGTGTATTTGTATCATGCATGTATAAATATGCACATATGCATACATATATATTTAGAAAATGTTTACATGCATATTTGTATGAACATATAGTTTATATCATTTATAACAAACTTTTTCTGAAATGCATCCACATGCATATTTATATGTGTGTATAAAAGAAAAACGTTATGTTTGCATATTAAATTAATTTATAAATATAAATTATAAGACTATACATATGGATGTAAATAATTTTCATAATATGCATGTGTGTATTTATATATGCATAATAAATATACGCAATGCACATATTTTATAAAAAGTAATAAATGTTAACTAACCAGGATTAGGCCATAGTTCAATTAGACATTTTTTATCAACGTGCTTAGGAAAAGACATACTGGTGTGCATCCTGAGACAAAATAAAAGCACTGATTTATTTTAAGATTAAGATCAGTGCAAGTTTCTTTCAGTTGAAACGGCTCAGACTTACATTTTAGTCTAGGACTAGGCTTAAGATTTGTCTGTGAATATTATTACATTAATGATCATTTTGAGAAAATATGCTTACATTTTCATTATGGGTTTTTTTTGTCCAGGAAATTTTGGGGATCGATATTTTGGCACGGATGCACCTCCAGACTGGAGCGATGATGACATGGATGAGCCCAGCTGCTGACGGCTGTCAGATATTTGTACATTATAAAATATTTTTATACTTTTTGGCACTCCCCAAACAGAAATGTTTTTATTTGTGAAGGTTTTATTTATGAAGTAGTTTTTTTTATGTGAGTTATTTAATAATATTTACAGTACCGTTGTCTAAAGTGTGTAATGTGTGTGATTCTGAAGCACCTGCAGTTGATTTAATGCCTTTCGTGTCTTCTGCCATTTTTGGAACCTGACGTTTAGTATTTTTGGCACGTGTATGCCTTGTCAGTCAATTTCTTTGAAGGACCACTTCATCGGAAAAAATGCGTGGGCGTTGCTTTGTTTTAATCTTTGCTTTCTCTCTCGCTTTACCTGCAGACGGCTGCTGACCAAACCACATGCTGTTAGCTATTATACTTTCACAACTGCATTCTGCATTTTGTACAGCTTAAACATTTTTTGCACAATTTTCTGCAAAAATCGAAGATGTTGAGCTAAATTTTAGGGTTTATCTATGTACGTATTAAACATAAACATGAAGGAGCTTTTTCTGTTAAATTTAGATATGATCTGTATTGTAGATAATTTGTAATCAGCGGCCATTGGTTTTTAGGAAAAAAATTCAACTACATGAGAAATTTTTGTTTTTTTGACCACAAAAGTGCAGCATCTTGCGTCTGTCCAGTGAGTCTATAACTGCCTTTACCATATATGGCTGACATCTGCTTGCTGTTCGGCGCCACGTCGATAACATACAGGACGTACAAGAACAAAACTAGCCCACA
Organism: Enteromius mattozi; assembly: GCA_032359235.1. NCBI lineage: Eukaryota > Metazoa > Chordata > Actinopteri > Cypriniformes > Cyprinidae > Enteromius > Enteromius mattozi. Next base: position 4,371,397 of record JAUMHE010000080.1, read on the forward strand.
GGAAGTGTTGGTGTTTGGCCTGAAATTCAAGCCAATGAGCTTTGTGCTCGCTCTTATTATGGGTGTCACATTGATATCTCTTTGTTTTATCGTTTTTACCCCACTGAGCACTTTGAGAAAGTTCCTAGCCTGAAGAAATTACTCCATTGTAGAAATTTGTGCGTTTTATTTGTTTGATTTATGCTTATCACGATAGTTAACCAAAAAAAGATCTTGTACTGCGGTATGCAAAATAAGTTGTCGTCTTTTTAATGTTTTATATAAAAATGCGAACAATATTATATTAATGTGGGAGCACTGAGATCTGCAGTGATGTAAAGGTCTAGTAAATGCATCTACTGTGACTTTTGTCCTAGGATTTATTTAACTATTTATTTAATTGCATTGTCATTGCACACATTCTGGAATACTTGATTCTGATTGGTCAGTCAGATATTTTTGTGTAATGACAGCTACGCTCTGTAATTGATGTTCTTGATGAAAGTGACTCATATCCACACCTTGCATAATAAATTCATTTAAACTGAATCCGTGTTTCATGGTCATTTGATAATTTGAATGGAATTGATGTATTTGATAATTATCAGTGTAATAATTGTGATGTGCTTCATGTAATGATCTTAATCACACTGTTTGGATAGTACATGCACGGATATGTGTATATAAAAATGCATACATACAGTACTGGTCAGAAAATTGGGGTCAGTGAGATTTTTTTTGAGTTAATTAGTTTATAGAAATAATTATTTTTGTTGAGCAAGCAAGCATTAAGCTGAACAAAAGTTGATTAAAAGTTCAAAAGTTTAATCAAAAATTGATTAAATAAGCACCAGGTATATTAAAACCATTTCTGAAGGATCGTCTGACACCAAAGACTAGATTAATGATGCCAAAAATGTAGCTTTGCATTACAGAAATAAATTACATTTGACAATATACTCAAATGGAAAACAGTTCATTACAATATTACAAGTTTTTACTGTATTTTTGATCAAATAAACGCAGCTTTACTGAGCATAAGCAACTTATTTTAAATGCTCATCGACCCCAGATTTTTGTATGTTGTATATAGTGTTTCTTTTCAGCTGATCCAGTTGATCTTCTATACCTTGCTTGTCTTTCGAGGACATAAAAGTCATGTCATGTCACATCACTGAATTTTCCATTCAAAATCTCCCTCAGAGATGTGAAGAGGAAGATGTGCTAGACTGCTTTATGCCAATTTTCTTCTATTTCGTATGCTTTTTGTAATGGAGACAGTGGGATTGAAACTCATTCATGTCTCAAACGTACAGGAAGGATGCTGTGGTTGTCCTCTCGATATGGAAACTAACCTAGCAATCTTTCATCAGTTTCCATAATTACCTCCACTCTGATATATATGATAGGCAAAGCTATAATAACTACCCTTCTCGGTGTATTCCATGCTAAAAGATCGCCTTACCTTTAATTTCATCACACAACATGTAATTAATATATAAAAGAGTTTGCTTCTACAAATTAAAAGCGAACTTGTCTTTTTCAGTGTATTAATGTAAGTGACTAATACAGCTTTGGGTAAATATGACTCACCCTGGTTAAAATGAACAAGTGGAGGCAAAAGTTGATATTTAGCCACTAGCTGCAAACCAAATTTTCATTTGAGCTAGAATCTCTGTCGTAAAACAGTCACCACGTCACGTAAGGCATTCGAAAAGGGAGCGGGGTGAGATGAATGAAACGTGCTCTAGTGGCCCTAAATATTGAGATGTCATGGAAAGTTTACCACAAGCTTGTTCATCGTGACAAACAGGAAGGAGGCGCTTTGCTCGTGTGTGGCAGCTCTACAGCATCTCCAGCAGCTCGCGAGGGCCCTGCAGGTCACAGCGCTTGAGGGAGTGAGCGTGTGAGCATCAGTCCGACTGTCCGGCTTCAGAAGAGGGCTCCAGCAAAGACTGTGAAGGCCTCGAGGTCCTCAGTCAGCGTGGAGCGATGAGGAGCGAGTCAGCGTCTGTGTAGGTAAGGCAGAGGTGAGAGTTTTGCATAGCTTTGCATGTACCGGCCCACAGTGAATGCGAATTAAAAGTGCTGTGAGAAATCCAGGATATTTTTTTTTTATTTTTTTTTTTTGGAGACTGAAATACACAAGATGATGTTTGTGCAAATATATTTAGGCTTGTAGCTTTTGATGAGGCCAACCAATGAATCTGTGAATGTATTTATTAGATTTCAAGATTTTGCACATCATCCTAGTGATGGTAGGTGCAAGATTTCATGGGTATTTGATAAAGACGTATCTTCGAGAGATATGGAGGGTTAAAACTGTGGGACGGTGTTGTTCTGTAAAGCCACGAGGCTGGTACAGTCAGACGCAGCTGATAGTCTCTAAGTGGCTGGAATATAATAATTGCATCTGCTTTAACTCATTGGTTTTGCATCATTATAATGGATGATTCATATTTTTTTATGCATGTAGCTGTTGTAAGATAAGTGTTTCAGTGGCCCTTTCCAACTGGAAAGGCGCGAAAGTTGGCACATCATGATATATCGTTAAGTACAGCATGACAGATACTGTAAGGGCAGCCAAATTTAGAGTAAAATGTGTAAAATCATTTAATGAGTTATTTATTAAAATGCTAATTTACTAATTTAATATATACATATATATATATATATATATATATTATGTAGGCCATATAATATGTAGTTTTTATAGGGGACAATTTTATAAGATTTGGTCAGTGTGTTTTTGTAAAGGTCATGTTGAGTGATTAAAGTGTGATTCTTGTATCTGTATTGACCACAACCTGGAAATTGTGCTGATATTATAGTTTTCAGTACTCCAGATTGAATTTATTTTTACATACTGGTCAAATGGAAATTGTAGGAGTTTTCCAAGCATGCTTTAAGTCTCTGTTTTTTCACCTATTATTATTATTATTATTTATTTTTTTTAACTATTTAACATTTGTATATTGTTGTCAATGTCCATGCTTTTCCTGCATTCAAGAAAGAAAGAAAATGTGATATTATTTTCTTCTCATCATCGAAATGAATACATTTTAAAATTTACAAATTACAATTTAGCTAAAATTATTCGGCAGGTCTAGATTTAGCTTTTCTTTCCTTTTTGACTTATTTTTCTCTTTTTTTTTTTTTTTAATTTATTTCTTTCTTTTTTTTTTAAGACGATGCAAGTAATCTGTGGTCAGTGTGGCCTGGACATCCTGGATGAGCAGTGCTTTCGAGGACTGTCCAACCTGAGAATGCTTGAGTTTTGGTCAATCTCAGGTTCGTCAGCCCATGAAAAACTGTCTCGCTGAAACCCACATGGATGAACCAGTGGTCCTCCAAACCACCTAAATGCCGCCTCACACCATAGCCAGAGTGAAAGCAAAATCACTGTACTTCTATGCATGGCATATATTGTTATAGTGTTATATTTTTAGACGTTATCTGTTCATTTATTTGTAAGTTACAAGACTTTGTAAAAACTATTTTATAATAACATGTAACTTTACAGATTCACAAGATGTTGTATTTTTTTTTATTCAAAAAAATAATGAATGAATAAATTTATTCAAAACCCAGCTAGAGGTGGAAATGGAAGTTATTGGGTAAAACAGATCAAATCATAGTCACAAAACGTTTAGTAAATGTATTTATTTAAAGTACGACCATAGATATGCGGATACAAGGATTTATTCTGAGATCAAAATTATTGTGTTAAACTAAACAAATACCACTCAATGTGCATACCCTTATAATAATAACTTTTTTAATTCATATTTTAATTGGTTTCACTTCAAATATTTTTGAACTGTTCTTTTACTGGTTTTAAAACTTTTAAAATCATTTTGATGGACCAAATGTATATTTTATAAGGATTATCAATTAAAAAACACACATATTTGCTGACCGCTGTTATAAATAATGACATAAACCTGTCTCAAAGTCTACAGGTTGCGGCCATGTGCTATCTCTATGTGTGTGTGTGTGTGTGTCATCTACTATGAATGAGTTATATATATATATCATCCTCACATATAATATTTTCATAAACGATCTCAGATAGCTAGCAGTATTTATTTACCAAAATTCTCTGCATTATTTGTTTTCAATTTTTTATTTATTATTGTTATAACGGTGGATTTTTGTTGCTCTCCATAGACATCACTGACAGATTTAAATCTTTTAGTGTCTTCAAGTGTCAGTCAAGAGGGAAATCACACAATTAAGAACCAAATAAATAACCCGTATCCCGCCAATCCTTCTTACGCCTTACCTGAAATGTGTTAATAAGACAAAATCTGTTACATATTTGCTCTGCACTGTAAATACATCCACCTATTTTCTTTGATACGGTGCGTTAAGTATTCAGAGCGGTGTAATGCTTCTCAAACACCCCTTATCTGCAACTTTTCTGCTCAAATCCTTATTTGTGACTTAAGGCCACACAGTGTTAACAGCGATTGGTGTGGCAATCTGATTGAGAAAAGAGAAAGCCACTTATACTGGGTCACTGGGTCAAAGGATTTAAACCTTCAACAAAAGACCAGAGCGGTGTAACAGCAATCCAGCTGACGCAAGTCCCCTAAACAAGCTTAATTAAAGCTTTAAAACGCTTAATGGTATAGTTTTATGCACATTTTCCCAAGCATTAACCTTAAGCCCCAAAGTCTGTTCAGCGTCATTCTTAGAGTCAACGATAAAGCTGTTATGCACACGTGAAGGGTGTAGAGACAAACACGGAGAGCAATGAGGATTAGAAAATAGTTTGCTGAAACATTTGACAAGATAAAGTGGTCTGTTAATGTAAATAGCAGACAAATTATATTACGAGTGGGAAAAGAGTGTGTTGAATTCACTGCAGATTCTTATCTGGAATAATGAGGAATAATAATAATAGCCTTCAGACGGTCTCAGAAGCTTGAAGAACATGTGCCGCCGCATCTGTTGGTGGAACACACACCTAAACTTCATGCACCACTAGAGGGACCATATCCATGTGTGATGATACAAACTCTAGCTAACCTATGAACAGCACTGCTCAGATGACATTTACCAGCATTTCAACTGACTGAAAAATCAAGTTTCTACAGAAGGAAACACTATGTTCAAATAAAAGAGAAAATGGTCTGTTTCTGGTTAAGGTTTGGCAATATTGTCCGCTCTGTAGCCTGCGTGTGTAAGATTCATTCAGTGAAATTGAATCTTATCAGTTTCTGAACTGAGCAAATTACAATACACTAACCCTGAAATGTAAAGTTTGCAACATTTATTTTTCTCTTTGTGAAGCATTTCTCTTTTTGAGGGTGTCTCCAAAAAGGTGTGTTCAGCTTATATGAAAATGTGCACATTTTGTCTCAATAAAAACAGCTTAGCAGAAACTCCCACACATTATATGCAGGCTTATAGGAGCAATATGTATATGTGCTATACTAAGCTAAATGTGACCGACATTTTATAAAAATAAATCATAAAATAAAATAAAACAATAATTGAACAAAAAGACAGTTATGAGTCTGTGGTTAGCTACTTTAATTAGTTTTTTCTAAAACACTAAACTTCCAGGGATGTCCAGATTTTTAATTAGAGTATATAGAAAGTAAATATTGTCAGCTTGTGAATTTGGATAATTAGTATTTTAATTAGCTGTATGTAACACAATAGAAGTCTGTGGTATGTCCCTGTTTAGATAGCCAGAAAGACCGTGACGCATCTGGCAACAACTCTCAACATCACCGGGGCAGTACTGATATGCAAATGCATTATATTTATAAAGTAACTCCTACATATTACGCCAGTGGTGGTTCCTAAAGTTCAGGACGCGTCACCTAGTTTTGAAATCTTGTTTAAATACACGCGAGGACAGCCAGCCTGTGCGGTATCTTCCGCGCCTCTGTGTGGCGCTCTCTCTGAGCTGATCTCGAGCCTATGCTGGAACGCACGATTTTAGGAGAACATAGGTAAGTTACAGTCTATTTTTCATAAACAAAAATGAAAGTTCAGAAGGTTTAACAAACACGAATCGTGTGGAATCATGTGCAGATACAAGCCTGTCATCATGGCATTTCACAGAAGAAACCATTTTCGGTAGAGACACATGAAGGTGTGTGTGTGTGTTTATATATTAGTGCTGTCAATATTCACAAACTATCACATTCAAATAAAAGTTTTTGTTTACATAATATGTATTTATTGTGTATATTATGTGTATATAAGTACATATTCATGTAGCCTATATATTTAAGAAAAATATGTTATGTTATGATATAAATTATATGAATATAAATATATACATGTAAATATTTTCAAAATATATGCTGTATGTGTGTGTATTAATATATGAGCCTACAAAATAAATAGCCTATACACACACCACACAACCACATATATATGTACCTTTATTTTGGATGCGATCAACTGTGATTAATAGTTTGTCAGCACTTATATATTTGTGTGGGGGGTTAGAGATAACTGATAGATGATAAAATGGTTTCGTTTGTAAGTATTAGTTAAATTAATACTTTAAATGTCAATGATTTTTTATTTTATTTTTGTTATCAGGGACCATCAGACTTACTGAAGGCAAATTATAATTAATTTATTCCTTAAGAGATAGTGTCACTGATATGAATTAGTTTTATTTAACTTTGGTGCATACTTTATACCAGTTATCTGGCTAATGAAATATTAACGAATAATACGTGTCAGGTGGACCTATAGACTACAGAGGATATGAAGAGCAGTCTAGATCCTCTTTGAGTTCCAGTGTTTAACAATAGGCTTTATCCTCAGGGGAACAACCCTACATGAGCGTCTGTGTGTGTGAAGGGTTGGGTCTGTGCTCATCACAGTGTATTTTGGGTTAAAAGATATTTGGGTAACTAAAGTGTATACTTTGGCTGAAGAGAAAGATGAAGGACCGTGTGTGTATGCATGTGTGTGTGTGTGGGCGGAAGGTTAAACACCATCTGGATAGATACGTTTGAGAGATCATGCATGTTTGTGTGTGTGTGTGTGTACATAGGTTCTGTGTATAACAGTGACCAACATCTCTACTTCTCTTTCTTCACTTCTCTGAGCTCCACAAACGGCCTCCACAAACCCAGGTCGAGGGGAAGAGTTGGCCAATGAGTCTTTTGTTCTCTGATTTTGAAGGTCTTTCCACCAACTCTTTTCATCTTACCTCTCTGCTCGCTTTCACATGAAGGCAAAAGGTGCTCTGCATCTCAAAAGGATTTTTAGGTCATGGGTGCCTCTTCATGACAGGCCTTGTCTGATTTCACATCCCTCTCCCTGATGAGAGAAAGAACGTTTTGTGTTATAAGGGCAGCTGTTAAAGTTTCTGTCTGTCATGAACGGCTGGAACATGAGCTGCTCATGAACCGAAAACGTGCACAAGTGGCAGCTAGTGTAACTGTTGTGTAAAATTGATTTTTGTTGCGTGTGTTTAAAGCACTCTGGGTTTAAAAGGCCCTCAGGGGCAAAAAATACCCTTTTAATTTTCTCAGTATGTGAATAGCTCAGAACACCTTTTCTAAATGCCTGTTTGTCACTATGAACTGTGAAACTTCCTGGTCATCGTGCACTGTGAAAAAACACTTTTTGAAGTCGTTTGATTCAATATTTACCCATAATTGGATTTCTGAAATTGTCACATGTACACATTCAAAAGCTTGGGGTCAGTAAGATTAATTAATCAATGTGAAATACAGTAAAAAACATCTATAATGTTACAAAAGTAACAGCGTATCAGAATGATGCTATAAATTCAGCTTTGCATCACAGAAATTAATCATTTTAAAATGTATATTTAAATAGAAATTAGAAATACACGGACCAAAGATGTCAAGATGTCCACATCACAAGAAATTTACAAGTGATTTTATGTCTACAGTGTATAGGAAGCACATAAAATGTAAGTTAAATGTCTAGTTTTAAGGGTTCAAATAAGTTTTTGGAGAATAAAATGTCCAAATTTGGTTGAAATAATGTTACATTGTTATTCAGTGTAACACAATATTTATGTAAAAATTAAAACAGCATGCTTATTCTGACTTGTACATATTGAAATATATAAAATAGTAAGGAAGCATATTCAATTTGATTGTGTTTTAAATGAGTAAAAAAATATTTGGGTACAAATGGGTGAAACCTAGGATAGTGGCAAACTTAAAAAATGTCAAATTACAGCTAATTAGTATTTTGGGTGAAAATAATTAATCTTTCAATGTACCATAAATAGATTTTTGTCGTTTTAGTGGGTAAATTTAGCAAATCAAGGAAAAACGTATAATAATTATTTTTCGCTCAGAAAAACCAAAACAAAAAAAAATTGCAAGTAATTTAAACAGAAAACTTTTTAATGTTTTTGAGGACAAGCACAATTTAAAGCAGTAGTACAGTGTTTTTATAGTTAAACCGTTTTTTTTGTCTTTGGACCACATATGATTTCACAGTATTACTGTTCTGTTATATTTCTAAAAAAATTAACTATTACAGGCCTTAAACATTTGAATGGTTTACATAGACTGCAGTCAAATATTTTCAGTTTTAAGATGATTAAAGAATGTGTAAGTGTGAATTGCTGAACAATTTTAATAGGCTTTGACTCCTTCAGTCCCAACAGAGTCTGATTTGTGAAATATACCTGTAATAATTAGCTAGCAGAATAACACAGAAATTCAGGCCTTAAGTACTAATGCAATTAATGTACTGAAGTGTTATTTAAAAATCGTCTTATATAACAAGCATTAGCATATGGTGGCATGTTAGACCTACACCAAACTGGGTCCAGGGTGACACAAATGAATTTTGGGAGTCTGGGAGTAAATATTAAGGTTAATTCCCAGTATGTTTGGTGGGGGTCCAAATACAAAGGTGAAATTTTGATACAGATACTAATCCTCTATGATAGCATTTGGTTTAAAAATTATGAGTTTACAGTGGTTACATATCTACTCAATAGGGCTAGTAGAAAGTCTGCTGTATTAATGTGCTTTGAGAAATGAACAGATGTAATATAAGCATAACAAATCATATATATATAAAATAAACAGTAATTATAATATACAGTAGCTCATGCTTGTCAGTGAGGTCCCAACCTCAGGGTTTGAAACCAATATAGCGGCCCAAATTATTTATTTACAGTACTGTATATTATATTAACAATCTTAATTAGCATGCGTACTATAAAATAAATACTAATAATTAATATGAGCAAAACTAAAGGATAGGCTATATGTTTTATATTATGTTTTTTATTTATTTATTTATTTTTTATCACAACCAAAATGTAAATGTCAGACTAATGAGAGAGACCTTTGAGTTGTTTTGGACGTTAAGTAATCTTAATATTAATCTTAATCTATGTATATTTAAGTCTCAATGTTCTGAATGTGAACTATACTTAAGTAGAGACCCTCTATTATGATTATGATTATGAAATGACCTTTAAAAAGGAATCCTGAGCAAACTTAATCATTACATTTCCACTTAAAATGTAACAAGAATGCACAAAATGTTTCTGTATGTACCTTCAAATATGAAGCCTTTTGTTTACAGCCAATAATCAAAATTTGCTGTAGGCCATGACACAAAGACAACCGCTGTAGTCAATAAAATAAAAACAACAACAAAAATTATAATAAAAAAAAAAAACATTACAGATTACCAAGAAACATCCTTTTTAATAAAGGAAAGCAGCGCTCATTTTTCCTTAGAAAATGACATAATTATATTTTGTGCATTGCCGCTGAAGTAGACCTTTAAACGTTACAGAAAGTGTCACAAGCACACGCACAAAACACAACATTATCAATCTCACATAAGCCAAGTGGGAGGTAAATCTGTGTTTACATAACTAAATTACGCTAAACATCTCCTGCTCTCATGAAATCCATTTTTTGACTCAGTTTTGCCGTGTGTTAGAACAGTTGTGCTCGGCTAAGCCATTAAGACATAAACACACTGTGTCTTCCAGTCACTGAGCTGACTAGAGGCAGGATGCATCCCACAATGCATTGCCTAGAGTCTCCCAAAAGTCTGAGATGAAGCCATTGGGGGTTGTGGGTCTTGTGGATAGGTAGTCAAGAAGGGTCACAACCTCCTCTCTCCCTCTCAGTCTCTCCCTCGCTCACTCCTGTTCTTCTCCCATTGTTTGACCCACTTTCTCTGTGTCTGAGCTGACTGCCCATAGAGACTGTATTGATTGGGATTTCTATTTGCTTCTCCCTCTCAGCATTCTTTCTCTCGGTTTCTTTCTTGCTCCCCTGTGAGATGTGGTGCTTATTTCTGAAGGTTTTTTTATACATGACGGGATGAGACAGCTGCGTCTATCTCTTTCTCTCTTCTCTCCTTAAGTGTTGCCCTCAGTTCCTCGCAACTTCTTCATTTAACACTGCTCCCTCTGCTTTTTGAAGAATTTGCTGGGCATAAGTAATCTAGTCTGTGCGTGTAAAAGGTGATAAGTTGAGGAAGTGAGGATCAGAAGTTGTTATATTGTGTATAATGTGTATAATTTGTTTTTATGTATTTGATTTAATCTATTATGACATGATTTCTTCATTCATATATACATATACATATACGCTCTCTTAAAAATAAAGGTTCTTTATTGGCATCAGTGGTTCCACAAAGAATTCATGGAACTGTGTGTGTGTGAAGAAATCATGAAATATATATGAAGAGTTAAAAGTTAATATTTACCTTGCAGAAGATTTTTAAAAATACTTATTTATTTTCTACATATATTTTTTTTACTATTTTTATTTTATTTGACATATTAAGATGGCCATAAATATTGCACTTTGTTAGTTTTTAATACACAAAACAGAATAAAAACTGCAATGGCAAGTTTTCCAAAAATAACATATTCATTACAAATGTTCAGTACTGTTTTCTGGACAGAATGTGAAAACTGATAATAAAAAGAAATGCTTGTTATGCAGCAAATCAGCATATTATAATGATTTCTAAAGGATCATGTGACACTGATGACTGGGGTATTGATGCTGAAAATTCAGCCTTGCATCAAAGGAATAAATCAAATTTTAATATATATATATTAAATTAGAAAACAGTTGTTTTAAATTGTAATATTATTTCACAATTTTATAGCTTTTTTACTGTATTTCTGATCAAATAAATGCTGCCTTAATGCCTTTTTTTTTTTTTTGAATGTAACTTTCCTATATGATGCTCCCCTTTTGTTGTACACAATGTCGTCTTTTAACACATTCATGGGTGTTTTTCTGAGTTCTTGGGAGATACAAGAAGGAGGGGGGGTGAGTAGAGGTGAGAGAAGAAATGAAAAACTAAATTAGAGGAGTTGGTCAGGCGAGAAAGGGAGGGATGGATAGAGGAACTGAGAAATGGAGAGATGGGGGAGGACTGACCTAATGAGGGAGTGTTTGCGTCTTCATCAGCATGAGTTTGCTGAGAGGACAAGACAGAGATATGTTCTTCTGTGTGTGTGTATGTGTGTGTGTGTGTGTGCACGCCTGTTTTCTGATTCTGTGAAGGTGTATCGGATCATTGGTGTGCCTGGGTTGTGGAATTGAACAAAACCCCTAATAAACACAGCATTCTGTGTAAAGTCTTTGTTATGTAACTGGTCCCATGTGCTACAGACATAAATAATACCTCAAATCATGCTTCTTCTGTGACCTTTTCAAGAGAATTTTCACCTGACGTGATAAAATGTGTGAAAAATCCTGCACCGCAAAGTTGTATGCACAGTGAATTTACACTTGAGTAGCCTGGCTAAAGACATATCATTATTTGTTGGAAAACCTAAATGTTTGTTACTTGGTAGAAACTTGTTCTGTTTTCCTTTCAAAAGAAATGATATTTCAGAGCCGTTTGTAATGCTTAGCTGCAATTTTCCCAGACTTACGTAGACGTTTCGCCCACGGAATTCCACTGAAAGCATCACATATTTCCTATAACTAGACTGCCTGTCATTTGTAATATTTTGCTCTGGGTTCCGTTTAGAACAGTTATGTTTCAGTACGTTCCATGGAATTCCACAAACGTCCCTTCAGAACGAGGCTCTTTATTTTGGCGTGTGAGCAGATCTGTGTAGATGATGCTGAACCTCCTCTTGTGTGTCTTGATCAGTGGCCCTACCCTTCAATTATGCTCTTTCCCTCCCTCTGTTTCTCTATATCACTGTTCCCCCTTAACTCCTCCTTTTCTGACCTCACTTTTCTTTCTAACCGCAAAACAGGCCGGACGGATAGAAGATCCCACGCCTTCCCATGATGCCTCTCCCTTTGCGTCCTTTAACCCATTCCATCCTGTGGGAGTGTGGAAATTATTAGGGTGGGTCTTCTTACACAAGACATAGGGCTTAAATCTCTCATCGTTACAAACACACACACACACACAGCCCAGCTGGATTCTCTTTTTGACCCCCCTAAAGTGTGTAATCTGTCACTCTGACAGCTTCACTCTGGATCCTGTCTTCATTCGTTTCAAGAAACAAACTGCCAGACAAATAAAGACATATACATCTAAATATACAAGACATCTAAAATTAACAAATCTTAATTTCATTTAATAAACAGAATTCAAGTTGTATTTTTGTATTTAATATAATTAGAAATTATTTCGATTATTATGCATTTTTCATTTTGTGTAAAGTTTCTGTGCAAAACACCCCTGTTGTTATGGATGGTTGCCAGGGCATTGAATTTGCTGAGGTTTTCTGTAAGATTTTTAGAATGTTACTAAAGTGGTTGCTATGGTATTCTGGGTGGTTGCTAAGTGGTAGCCCAAGTCCAAACACAGCCCATCCACATGGTTCTATATTCTGATCCATAGGCTATATGTAAATCTATGGAGCTATACAAAAAAAAAAAGTCCATTCGCTTAAAAAATGTAACACGCCTCTTCTCAACATGTTGCTTTTATGTCCTTGGCACGAACATGAGTTATGTACCAAAGTTAGTTACTGTTAAGGCCTCAACCAAGAACAATAGTAAGAACAAGAAAAATAATTTAGTTCACCCTAAAAGGAAAATTCTGTCATCATTTACTCGCAGTTATGTTGTTCCAAACCTGTATGAATTGAATTTTTTCCTAAGCTGACGCTATGGAGGTTAATGGCTACCAGCAACTATTTTGGGTACTGTACCAACATTCTTCAAAATATGTTCCTTTGTGCTCGACAGAAGATAGAAAACTGTTCAAATTTGGAACACCTCGACAGTGAGTAAATGATGCCATGATTTACAGATTTGGGTCAACTGTCGTTTTACTATGACAGTGTTTTATTGCCACACACACACACACACAAAATAGCGAACAGCATAAGAAAAAAAAAGTCGTAATTATAAGAATAAAGGGTTACACTTTATTTCGATAGTCCATTTAGACATTCTACTAAGTAACTTTGTAACTACATGTCAACTGCATGTCTACTAACTCTCAGATTAGACTGTTAGGGTAGGTTTAGGGTTAGTAGAATAAGTTGACATATACTTGTAAAGCTTCTGATAGTCAGTATGTAGTATGTTGTGGACTCATCAAAATAAAGTGTTAGAAGTTATTAAGCAGACAGTCTACTAATACTCTAATGACTGCTAGTTGACATGTAGTTGCAAAGTTACTTACTGTTAGTAGAATATCTAAAGTGGACTATTGAAATAAAGTGTTACCAAATAAAGTCATAATTATGAGAATAAACTCATAGCATTATAATATTAAAGTCATAGTATTTTGAAAATAAAGTCATAATTATGAGACTCAAGTTGTAGAAATGAGATTAAAGTCATAATAATTTGAGAATGAAGTTGAAATGAAAAGAATACAGTCTTTTGAGAAATGTAAATGGAAAAGGATGAAGTATATTGCTTGAAGAACTGATTAATGTAAAAATTCACATTAACTGAATACAAATACTGAATGGACTTATTTCCAATTATTTCCCAAAAACAGTTTAGAAAAGTCATGTAATGTTACTTAGTGAGTTGGAGCCTACTAGTGCTTTAAGAAAGTATTTATTGCTGTTTTTGTACGGTGGCCCAGTAGTGCACAACGCAACACAATTTAAAAAGTAAACATAAGCTCACAACAGAATGAAATTAAAAAGCAAACATAAACTCACACTGCAACGACATTAAGCTCACTACACAACGGAAATGCTACCGACCACTAGGGGGCAGTTGGTCTGCAAAAACGGCTATTGTGGGCATGTACCTGTTTTGATGGTTTTAACGCTGACTTTAAAATCATCCACTGAAGTTATTTCAGTTTGCCATATATTGTTTATTTTGTGGGTTCTACCAACAAAGTTTTACTACCAACATGGATCGTAGCGCTCGGGAGTACCTCGCACAATAGCCGTTTCTGCAGACCAACTGTCCCCTAGTGGTCGGGAGCATTTCTGTTGAGCTTTTTAAATTGCGTTGTGTTGTGCACTACTGGGCCTGTCTAAAACATTAGACACCACAGACGTCATTTGTGGAGTTGGTGGTGAAATGTTCATATTAATTATTCACGCAGTTTACTTTTTTCTCAAAATACTACACTGATTAATCTTATATTGCTGCGACTTTATATGACTTTATTGTCATTATTTCAATAATTTTTACGTTATTCTCAGCTGTCTGATTTTAATCTCATAATGCTATGACTTTATTCTCAAAATACTACTTTATACTTAAAATATTATTACTGTATTGCGTACTTTACACACCAATGTGCAATAACATTGTTAGTAAGCCTGCTCTTTGCTTTTGTATTCTTCTTTTAAACAGTCTCTTTAAAGAAGAGGTGGATTCAGATTGGCTGTCGATGTTTTTAACTCTCACTTGCTGGAAAAACCAGTCATTCTGTAAGTGTGGACTTCCTTATTCTCATAGAGTTTAGACATTTCTACTTTGTAGTTATCGTTATTTTGTTGGCCTCGACACGCAAAGGACTATAGATCTTTGATCAGCAAAAGCAGTAGCGATTCTTCGATTAGCCAGCAGCGCTAATCACATCTTCAAACTCTCGCACACATTGACACGGCCTGAGAACGGTCACTCCCGGCTCCGTGTTATCTGCCCTTTTGACACACATCATCCTCCACCGAGCGCATACCCACATACAGCATCTGCACATGCCCCTACCCTTTCAACCCACGCTGTGTGCTCTCTCTTTTTCTCTTTCTTCCTCTCATGTTAGTAAGCTGCTTAAACACCTACCAGCAGTGACATCACGGGCTCTGGTGCCAGCTACTTTCCAACACATATCCCTCAGTGCAGGAGGGAGGAAGAAAAGGACCGAGATACAAAAAGCGAGAGTGGTTCTGGGTTCTTTTTGCACTCGCGGCAGAGGCTGGGGGCCTGTCCTCTCACATTAACCGCTGCTCAGACACACACAGGCCTCCACCTCGCTAGTGTGGAACGATTATGACGATTATGACAGAGGAATGCAAAAAAACCAATGCTCCCCAATACATGAACAGCTTGAGAAGAGGAGGAGTAGGCTGTGAGCGAGTGGAAGTGGAGGAAGAAAGACTCAAAAGTCATAAATATAAAGAAATACGATTATGATGTGAATTGTGCCGTATATAGGAAACGAATCCTGTTAAAACCATTATTTTTTAGTGGGACATTTTTATATAAGCGTAGAACACTGTAATATTTTGTAAGTATTAAAAGAATTAAAAGCCTTGTAAAGTATTTTTACATTATGCCATTACAGTAGTGCTGCAATTGATTAATCACATATTTACATAATATTTGTTTATTTATTATGAATATATAAAAAGCACACATAAAATTTTTATGTATATTAAATATACATATATATTTATATAAATATCAATATATATATACTGTATATAAATATATACTGTATTTGTGTGTATTTATATATACATAATAAATACAAAATGACATGTATGTATGTATATATATATATATATAACAAATACTTTCATTTTGTATGCGTTATATTACATTTCTTTCTTCTGTTAATATATATTTTGAAGAATATCAGTAGCCAAACAATTGATGGTAGCCACTGACTTCCAGTGTATGAAAACATATAACATATAAAGTAAATGAGGACCATCAATTGTTTGGTTAACAACATTCCTCAGAATGTCTTATTTTGTGTTCAACAGAAGAAAAAAAACTGATTCAGGTTTGAAGCAACACGCCTGAATTGGTTGCTAATTTTTAATTTTATCATCCAAAAATCAGGCAAAAATAGCAATTCCAATTGCTTAGAAATATAATACCACACCACTTCTCATCAAGTCACATTATTTGAGTTTTTTTTAGATTTAAGTCCCTTAAACAAATGTGAGTTATGTCCAGACACATTCGAATTTAGGGAAGAAAGTGAGAGGGGAATTATGAAGAAATTTGGCAGAGGTGGCAGTAAATGTTGACATTTGCTTGGAGGAAGTTTTAACAGCTACATCATGTCACAAAGGTGTTTCCCTGTCAATTGCACGTACATGTGGGCAAAAAAAGGCCATGTCTGTATGTATTTCTGGGCTTTTACTGACATCAGTTCCTCTTGTGTTTTACCCCTAAATGTTTTCTGCACGAAACCACACTGTAAAATCTTCAAAAACTCCTGGAAAATACTTTATACAGAAATCACCCTGGGGCAACATGAAACTGCGCTGTGTAGATCCTAGAATACATTTGTATTGTCTAATGAAAGAATACACAATGCATTGATTTCCTGCGTAGCGCACACACAAACACACACACATGTATTGGTGTATAATGTATTGTAGTTCCCTTGCAGCCCAGAGCCGATGACCTGAGCACCCTCATGGCCGAGCGCTGCCCCTTCCCTGCGAGGTCAGGGGTAATTTGTTCTGGTGTGGGAGTGTGTCACGGCCCCTAAAGGTCAGGGAAGGTCAAATTAAATGGCTTGCTGCTCTGTTAAAGCAGGAGGAGATGCTGAGAATTAACCCTTTCCTCCCCCTCACTCAACACACATGAATCTTTAAAGCACTCGAGAGGGTGGAAAGATTGAGATAGCTGTGAAGAGCAACATGGAGCTCAAAAATGGTTTCATATTTTACACATTTCTCTTGGTAAAATTTGTTTTTTACATATTAGTAGATTTTTTATAGATTAGTTAATAATAATAATATTTTATATATTTACATATTTCATGTAATTATTCAGTTATTAGATATGCAGGTTTTGTATTATTATGATTATTCTAATTAGAGTATGTTTATATTTGTAATAGTGCTGTCAAACGATTAATCACATACAGAATAAGAATTTTTGTTTACATAATATATGTGTCTGTGCTGTTTATTATGCATATATAAATACACACTCATATATACTGTATGTTGAAAAAATTTACATGTACATTTATGTTCTTATATTTTATAATATATATAAATATATTTATTAAACACTTTTTTCTTAAAAAAATTATATATATATATATATATATATATATGCATGTGTTTGTATTTATATATGCAATAAATATAAACAGTCACATTATGTAACTAAAACTTTTATTTTGGATGTGATTAATCATGATTAATAATTTAACAGCACTTATTTTTATGACACTACAGGTCCATTATTTATTATTTATTTTTCTTCTCTTTTTTATGTTTCTGAAAGAAGCTTTCCAAGGCTGCATTTTAGAAATACAAAAAAAGAAATATTAAAATATTAAAAATACAGTAAAAACTGTAATATTGCAATATTACAAATTAAAACTATTTTATTCATTTATTTATTTTGGGATGACAAAGCTGCATTTTCAGCAGTCATTACTCCATTTTGTAAATTAATTTATAATTTACATCATTTATGATTATTTAGTTATTAGTTTTATATTATTATAAATACTTTAAACATGTTTTTATCCAAGAAAATTAAGGCGTTTATGTTTTTGAAAGAAGATCACCAATGCTTTATTTAAAATATTTTTTAAAAAATAGGGGAAAAATATGTACAAAAAATAATACAGAAAAAACAAAAACAAAATTGTGAAATCATATTACAAATTACAATTATTTTTTCCATAAATATTTTTTAAATGTATTTTATTCTTGTAAAAACAAATTTTACTCTTACATTACTCTTACATTCTAATATGCTAACATTTCCTACTATTATCAACATCGTAAACAGTTGTGCTGTGTAATATTCTTGTGAAAAATATAATTCAGGATCCATCGTCACAGGAATAATTTTACATTTTAAAATAGAAAACAATATTAATATTTTAATTTTAGATATATTAAGGAATTGGAAAGACTTTCTCTATTACCATGAAAGATTGAAGGAAGGGTTTTAGTATCTCAAAAGAGAAAAGAGGGAAAGAGATGTCCTGGAAGCTTTGTGTGTTCCCTGACATCATTAAAACAAGCAGTATAGTGTTCCAACCTGGAGAGCTGTATCAGGAGGGTGACCTCTGCAATAAGATGATGTTTTTGCTTCAGGGCAAGAGAAGGTCGTTTTGTACTCTAATACTCCCCCCTACAAGTACAGAGCGAGTAAATGAGATATAAGGCGGGGAGAGAGACAAGAGTTAGGGAACAGTAGTCTAGCTAGCTTTCATTTTTATGTTTCAAAAACACTGACACTGAACGAGAGAAAGAGAAAGAAAAGATAGGAGCTTGTTAAAGCTAAACAGGAGGCGAGCCTTCAGTCTATGTGATTGTAAGCTGGGGAAGGTCACCTCTGGCTGCAAAGAACCGAGCAGAAAAGAAGCGAGGGAGCAGGAGAGAGAGAGGGCCTTGAGTGATTTCTGAGGCAGGCAGGGGCAGAGGCGGTGGGCAGCGAGGGGGGTGGTTAGTGATGGTCAGCCAAGGCCATTCGGTGCTACAAAAGAAATGAGAGAAGAAGAGGAAATGGAGTGGGCGGAGTGGGAAGAGAGAGGAGAGAAGCCCGAGTTCAGCCCAGCTCGCAGCACACTCCGTCTCTACCATGAAGGACTCTAACCGCAGTAAAAACCTTGTTTTAACTCAGAGAGTCTAGGGCAGTTTGCATACTTGGTTCCACTGTTTGGTCTCAACAGTTCAGTTACACCCCCTTCTTCCTTATTTCAAATTTTAGCGTCCGGTTCCAAACCGAACTAGGCTAGCGAAGTGTCCTTAACATGAGCATCTCTGTGAGTGTTAGTGACAACTGTTTATCAAACCAGCCCTAGACAAGAGGGTGCCAGCGTACTTTACTTTTTTACAAGCAAAACATGCAGATTGAGACTTGCATTTTGTCGTGACTGGTTAAATGCAACAATGCAAGTTGCTAAGGGCAATTTCTATCTAGCAGTCCAGAACTACTATAGGTGCAAACTTTTTTTTAAAAATTTACTTCAGGAAGTATGTCATGTGACCTGCAGGGTCAGTTTGTCTCTTCAGTGCCATTCACTTATGTCCCGTGGCCACACTTCAGAATCTTACTGGAAGTAGTAGGTCATCTGGATACTTTGATACTGGATACATCTAGATCGCCTGTGCTTTTAAATATGATAAATTCAGACATACTGATGTCATTTCTTTACATGGCCTACTATATGGAAGTAGGCATATTTGTTTGCAATGATACTCTGCAAAATTATGGCAGCAAATATTTGCTGCTGATCAGTTTTAAATGATTATTGTGTGTTTTCTAAAGGCCCGTTTGCACCAAGCGATATATATATATATATATATATATATATATATATATATATATAAGGGATATAATTCTAAAAATCGTTCTTAAAGAATAGCAGCGTCCACACCACAGCTATAATGATAAAAGCACAGAGAAATTATATTGTTGGAATAACTACCAGAACGATTTGTTTCCAGCTGATGAACAGTACAAACATTGACAGCCAATCAAAATCCATCCTGCTATCAATTCACATCTCAAGAAATTAGAATACTTCATAATACCAAAAAAACATTTTTAGTGTATTGTCGGCCTTCTGGAAAGTATGTTCATTTACTGTATATGTACTCAATACTTGGTAGGGGCTCCTTTTGCTTTAATTACTGCCTCAATTTGGAATGGCATGGAGGTGATCAGTTTGTGGCACTGCTGAGGTGGTATGGAAGCCCAGGTTTCTTTGACAGTGGCCTTCAGCTCATCTGCATTTTTTGGTCTCTTGTTTCTCATTTTCCTCTTGACAATACTCCATAGATTCTCTCTGGGGTTCAAGTCTGGTGAATTTGCTGGCCAGTCAAGCACCAACACCATGGTCATTTAACCAACTTTTGGTGCTTTTTGCTGATCAGCATCTTTAAAAAGCTGGTCAGTAGAAGGAAGCATGAAGTTCTCCAAAATTTCTTGGTAAATGGTTGCAGTGACGTTGGTTTTCAAAAAACACAATGGACCAACAACAGCAGATGACATTGCACCCCAAATCATCACAGACTGTGGAAACTTAACACTGGAATTCATGCAACATGGGCTTCTCCACCCTTCCTACAGACTATAGGACTTTGGTTTCGAAATGAAATACAAAACTTGCTCTCATCTGAAAAGAGGACTTTGGACCACTGGGCAACAGTCCAGTTCTTCTTCTCCTTAGCCCAGGTAAGACGCCTCTGAAGGTGTCTGTGGTTCAGAAGTGGCTTAACAAGAGGAATATGACAACT
The DNA here is from genome assembly GCA_032359235.1 of Enteromius mattozi. Classification (NCBI taxonomy): domain Eukaryota; kingdom Metazoa; phylum Chordata; class Actinopteri; order Cypriniformes; family Cyprinidae; genus Enteromius; species Enteromius mattozi. Next base: position 4,391,966 of record JAUMHE010000080.1, read on the forward strand.
GTAGACAAATTCCTCAACATGTCTGTGTGTGGTGGCCCTTGATGCCTTGACCCCAGCCTCAGTCCATTCCTTGTGAAGTGTACCCAAATTCTTAAATTGACTTTGCTTGACAATCCTCATAAGGCTGCAGTTGGTTGTGCTCAGCTGATTTCCATTCATTGTAATATAACATTAAGATGTGCTTTCAGTAGAACACTGATAAGTCATGGCATGAGACTATCACTGTGTACCATTCAGAAGTGATCTTTATGCCCTAATTTCTGGAGGACCCCCCAACACTGCAGGTTTTGGATGTCTCCTTTGTCTGACACACCCATTTTAAGTCTGTGAGTCTCTACTAATGAGCAGGCGACCTGAATTAGTTGTGTTTGGTTAAGGAGCCATGCAAAAAGTGCAGTGTTGGGGGTCCTCCAGGAATGTGGAACCACTGCCCTAATCCCTTCAAACAGTTTCAAAGGGAAGAAGGGTGTATGGCAGGGATTCTGAACTTTGGCCCTCAAGGTCCACTTTCCCGAGTTTAGCTCCAACCTTGATCAAACTCACCTGCCTGTAACTTTCTAGTAATCCTCAAGCCCTTGAATAGCTTGTTCAGATGTGTTGGATTAGGGTTGGAGCTAAATACTGCAGAACAGTAGACGTCAAGAACCAGAATTTAGTACCCTAGGTGTAGGGCATCTTCTTCAACCCTGCGCCTGGTGACTCGGTGGCTGTATCCAAAATTGCCCCCTATACCCTCAAATACCCTGCTGAAAAAAAACAGCATAGGCTGGTTAGGTAGGTTTTGAAGCTGGGATGCTGGTTTAAGCTTGTTTTGAAGCTGGTTTAAGATGGTCCTTTTGCTAGATTATGCTGGCAAAAGACAAGCTTAAACCAGCAAAGGACCAGCATAAACCAGCATCCCAGCTTCAAAACCTACCTAACCAGCATATGCTGGGGTTTTTTCAGCAGGGTAGGGCACTATTTGAGGGGGCAGCCATTTTTAGTGGTGTTCGAAACCATAGTGGATGTTCTCATGTGCACTCATTCAATCCCACAATGCACCACAAAAATGAGTGTACAACCGATGTACAGTCTACGGGTAGAGAATCCCCATAATGCACTGTGAGGGTCTCACGCCGAATGAATTCCGTTATTTGTTCCCTTTGAAATCCTATATTTATTTATTTATTTTTTTAAATCCTTTGGATTTGAGCATTTCTGTTGGGAATGACATTTCAATATGGCGATTTTTGGGGGTGGATTCATTCTGTTTGGGACTCAGTGACTGTTTTGGGCCTAACAGACTAAAAGATCAATATTCATTCAGATCAGTGAATCATTCACTAGCTTAATGTTTCAGAACAAACTCAAGTGTGGTTTACTTATTCACACACATACAACCAACCAATCAAACGAACCGAGCCCTGACGTGAAGCGGAGTCTGCTGCAAAAGCTCTGGTGCGAAAGTGCCCTGTGTTGAACACTGCTTCACGTTCACAAGATTAGACTTAACCAGACTAGATGATGATGGACACGCAGACACCTAAGAGCTGTTGTTGTTTGATAGTCTGTCATGTATCTAGTCTACAGTACAAAACATCTCACTCTCACTTCCCTTTCCTCAGTCTATCCACCCTCTTTTCCGATCACCCATTAATGTCTGTGAAGGTGTCATTGTTTCGCTGTCATTCCGTTGTGTTTTTTGTTTGTTTGTTTTGAGAGCGGGTGCTAGTATAGAAGTCGGTTTTGTTTTTTGTCAGCTGCCATTATCGTCACATTGCACCTTTAGATGGACACCTCGTCTCTGAGCTCCCCATAGAAAACCGGAGCGTCACTGAATAGAACAGACACACACCTGGTCTCCCTTCGCATCCACTGACAGACTGGCAGAAACAGAGCACTATTCAGCTCGCTGGCAAATTGATAGTGAAAGGTGGGGGGGACGGTGCTTTGAAATCCACCCGTGCTATTTTTATGACAGTTTGTGTTTATATATATTTTTCGCCCGCTTGTTTGCCGTGAACGATTATTGCGCTTCACGGCAGGGGGGCCAGAGTAAAGACGTAATTAATTTCAGACTTCAGAAAGTTTTTAAGGATGCTATTTATGCTTCTCCTCCTGTTGTCACGGTTCAAACGCGTGTCAGCACTTGGACTCCATTCTCGTTTCCTGCGCTGACGTTTACGGGACTGTTTTCTTTTAATTATGCATCTACGATCTGTGTGTACATGTGTTTGAGTGCTTTGAGGAGTTGAAATGTGTTTGTAGTGCCCTAAATAACAAAGTTTTAAGGCTGAAACAAGATACCTACCCTTGTGAAAAAGAAGTGTGCTTAATTGCACTGAATGTGTAGTGCTACTGATTCTTAAAGAGAACAATAAGAGAATAACATTTTATTTAGAAAATTAGGAAACACAATAGTTCCAACAGATAAAATAATTAAAAATGTTATATAATATATGTATATGTATATGTGTGTGTAAGTTTTCTGAGAATAAAATGTCAAAATTTGGTGGAAATAATGTTACATTGTCATTCAGTGTAACAATATTTATGCAAAAAGTCAAACAACATGCTTATTCTGACTTGTACATATTAAAATATATAAAAGTATAAGGTAGCACATTAAATTATATTGTGTTTTAAATTCTTACTGACAAATGGGCAAAACCTAGTGACAAATTATTATAATTTTTTAACTAATTAGTATTTGTTAACAACAATTTAAAGCAGTAATATACTTATTGTTTTTATGGTTAACCCCTTTTTCATCTTTGACCCATACAGTACATATATATATGTCAAATTAAAGTGCAACCTATAGTACATTTAAATTTATTTGCAATTAAAATGCAGTTAGGTGCCTGAAAACATTTAAAGAATATTAGTTTGTATTAGTACAAAAAATATGTTAAGGTGTACTTTTTCAAATAAAACACTGCTTTTTTTCTAGCATAGAGTTTCTAGAGCTAGCAGGACTGTCTGAGCATATTTGTTGAGAGGTTTTGAAAATAATATATTGTCTGGTCACTTCCCTATGTTTATGTGTGTGCAAGGCCTTCTTTGGCTCTTGTCCCTCTGGCCCGGCTTTGATGAGTGTTCATGATATGAATGAATTAATACGTAAGCGGGCTAATGAAGTTTGAGCCCCATGCTGGATGGAGGGGGATGGTGTTTAAGAGGTGGCAGGATAAAAGGGGGCGTAATCAGGCAGACTGTGTTGTGTCAGGCAGATTGGCAGACCGCCGTTGGCGTACATGGACAGGCAGACGGATAGAGCAAAGGAGAAAAGCAGCTTGATTCTGACACGGATTGTGGACGCAGAGAGTGGCTAAAGAACATCAGTATTACATGCGTGCACAGGAGCCTAAGATAGAAGCCCTGCCACAGGTCAATGGGTTTAATCCACACACACACAAACACACAAACCCTGCCTGACACAGGTTCCGATCCGGCCAAAGCTCTGAAACGTGCACATGTGCAATACAAAATGGCCTGACTGTTGTTTTCAGATTAAGCAAAAAAAATAAAGAGACAGCATTTAAATAACAAAAACTAGACTGTAAAGTTCAGCCATTCAGATGGCAATGCATCTCTAAGAATAACCACGCCTCCTGTGATTTGCATAAGCACGCAGGTGACACCTTCCACACAGATTGAGAACGCTGAGAGCGTGATGACATGCCCTCGATGGTGAATTGAAAGCGCCGTTCTTGCCACTAGGGGGCGCGTGCACAGTGGACAAAAGCGTGCAGCAGCCGCGCACTTACGCCTACACGCGCCTATACGCGCAGACGCTCCCTCATGCAAATTCAGCAGTACCCACGGGAAAAAACAGCACATCCTCTATATGAACTGGACACACGGTTTAAACACAGCTCTGGCAGACAATAGGATTTTTAAACGAGCTATTAGCTAAAACAATAAGAGAAAAATATAGAAAATTAGTAAATAATAGTTGCAACAGCTACAATAATAACATTTCAGACTATTATAAAATATATTATATGTTTTATATACCTAAATATGTATGTTTGTGCGTATGCGTGTTTGCATGAATCATTATATTTAGCTAAATCTTAAATCTATAATATAATATTATATGAAATTATTATATAAGCATATCAGCAGACATTTTAAGCAAACAAGTGAACAAAAAAAGTTGACAAAAAAAGCAAAACAAATGATCAGTCAGTTTTATATTTAAATGTCATGTACATAAATTGACACCCTGATGATACATTTAAAATGTATTGTATAACATACATTTAATATGAAATATAAATGTCTTATATATTATTATTAGATGTTTTATTATTATATAAAATAATTATATGACTTTTATGTGTGTGTAATGCAAAAAAACAGTTACAGTTTTATAACGTAGAAGTCATAGATAGATAGTGAACTAAAGCCAAAAAAAAAAAAAAAGTAAAATATGTACACTTCTTTTAGGGGTTATGAATAAAATTGACAGGGATTTAATTATTTAATTATTTTTTATTGTATTTTGTTCAATTTATTTTACTAAAATGATTTTTGCTCTTATTTGTTTGTGGTTGTATCGAAATGAAATTCACCTGTCTTATTCACTTGTCTTATTACCTAAGCATCTTTCTATTAATAAGGTGGGCACATTGCCCTCAGTATATATTCATAATTGACCTGGAGGCTTCAAGGCTGTATGAGTTCTGCTGGAGCTGTCCAGGGTTTGATGGTGTATGCGAGCGTTTATGTTGCCTCATTTCCTGTATTTGACTCTCAGTCGAGAGAGAGAGCTAGAGCTACACACACACACACACACACACAGAGGGGGAGGTTGGTTCCTGATACCGAGACACGGAAAAGCAGGGGAGGGAGAATTACAGAAAAAGAAGAGCGTGGAGAGAGGGAGACAACGAGCAGGGGAATTACACTGACCGACACACACGCGTCTCCCAGCTGACTGCTGACATTGTTGACGTGCTCACTCTCCCAAACCTGTCACGAGCGAAATACTGGAGCTCCGAAGCATCGATATCGCGCTCTCCCAGAACTCATGGGTTAACAGGTATGCCTCTCTCACCTTTCCACTCTATCTCTAACAGCACTTCCTCCCTTCTGACCACCGCACAGGCTTCATTCTCATCGCTTTTACAATCATGCTTGACTTGTCATCTGGATGTATGGCAGAGACATGAGCTCGCGCCTCAACACAGGTATTCAGGTAAGTTCAAGTAGCGAGTTTCCGCGACGCCGGTGCGTTCTCGTTATTTTTACGTCATTGAAGTAGACTGCGTGACAGCAACCTGTTTGACGTCTCCAGGTGAGAACATGTACATGACAGATGATGCACGCGCTGCGAACAGCTGTCAGATGTGCAGTCATTCATTCGGGATAGTTTTATTGGAGTGATGGGAGACTTTCTTTTTTGTCTTGTCAACCTTTTTGAACGCGCTGATTACGCTTTACTTCACATTTCACCAGGAACTTAACAGCCTACGTTTTATATTATAACATTTGCCCTAAGTTTTAATCTTAAAATCATGTCCTTTGGGGGTCAGTACATGTGGTGGTGGTATTTAAATGAAAAGCTCAGCTTTGGCAGGCAGAGGGCTTAACCCCACTCTCTCCTCCCCTCATTTAACCTCCAAAAGGGGAATTTCTCCAGCAGGAAATTTCTGCTGCGTCAACACCCTAAACCTACTACCAGAAAAGGGAAGGGGATTTTTTTTTTTTTTTTGGACTCACTTTACTATTATTTTATGTCCTGCATAATTGAATCCATGCACTCGGAGCCTAATACTTCCCCTCAACTTGAGGAGAGCGGAGTATATTCGAGTGTTCGCTGAGGAAAGCGTTAGGTGACAGTAGCGTTGCTCTTTGGGTTATTGTCTATTTTCCCCCGTCTGCCCCCTTAAAGCTGGTCAGTTCCGTCTTCCTCCATTTTCTCCTCGCTGACGGGTTGGTTTTAAGGGGAGCGACCCCACTTGTTTGACTCGCCGACGGCGGAACATCAGCGGGTTTCCAGATAAACGTCAACAAAGAATTCGAACGCGCGTCTCTGAATTGATACATTTGAATCGAGTGTTAGGCGCAACAATGTATCATTCAGCGCGTTTGTCAAAAGAATGTGGCACTCTGTATAGATTATTATGACGCTTGTTCGCGGCGTGTCGGCTCTTGTTTGCTACAGGTGCACCCGATTCTGATTGGTTAGTTGGAAGTATTTGTAACTGTTCAGGCGAAAATGTCGAATTCAGACTGATAAGATCAATAAATGTTACTTATCAGCGCATTTATGTGTGAAATTAACCGCGCTGGTTTAACTTATTTTACATATAACAACGTAAATAAGTGGAACCGTCACGCTTTTTTAAAATCGCATTCATGTATTTATGGCATTGTAACTGTCTGCAGTGCAAAAATGAGTCAGTTGAGCAGAAGAACTGGTTATGTAAGGAACTGTCCTCATGCCCATCTACTCAGAATGAAGCCAGTGGAAACATGACAACTTCCTTTTGCCAATCACTTTTTAGGTTTTCTCCGCCTCTCTGACACTCATAGCCTGTTTTAATTGAATAATGAATTAATTAGCATGTCAGTAGCATTATTTATACTATTATAGGTGTACAGATTGTAATGTGTCTTGATGTTAGTGGTGTGTTGGTGTGTGTGTGCGCCTGACAATGCTGGCAGGTGTCTGTTGTAGCAGAACAGCTCGTCCACCCCATTTCTCTCATGGGATGGAAAACAGTAATTTTAAGGTAGCCTAAAATGATTTAATGACACCATGTGCTAGACTTGTTACTGACCAAACCTGGGCAATATTCTCATATGGTCTATTTATCTGTTATATACTTTTATAGTTAGGGTATTAGGCACTAAAATACGGCCTTTTCTTTGCTTTCTTCCTTTACTTGACTATAAAGTGTATAGATACTCCACAGAATTATAATGAAGCACTATCTAACTCTTATTCTTGCAAGTAAAAGTATAGTGATTGTGTTCCTGCACATTGTCTGGTAAAGCATGGCGCTAACAGCTCCAGGGGTTTGATTCCCATTGAGCACACAACCTCATAAAAATATAGCTTTATAAATATACCTTTTAGGGCATGATAAAAGCATCTGCCAAATGTATAAATTGTTCTTTGATATGCACACACACACACACACACACATCGAAAACTCTTAGTCTAGAGGGCAGTGTTGGTGTTGCGTGTCAGGGTCGTGTCCAGGTGTTTTTGTTTAGTGGAGAATCCATGTGTGTGTGTGTTTGTGTATAAGTGGGAGAACATTTTAGGCAGGAGGGGGCTCTGGTCCACTATGCATATTGACTTCCTCGCAGGTGTGGTTGTATTGTGTCAACAGAAAGCAGGGGAGGGGAACTGGTTCCTACTGCATGGGGTAAAGGGAAGAGAGGGGCTGAAATAAGAGTAAAGAACAGCATTGTGTTCTAGGAACTGCTTTAATGAAGCCGAAATATCATACCTGTCCTCTCTCAGCACTTAATAAGCTGTTAAAAGAGTATTAAATGCAAGTTAAACTCTATAGTTTGCTTGCTGTCGATTACCACTGAGAATAATTTAACAAAGTTATCTGAAATGAACACTAGTGGCAGTAAAACACCAATAGCTTTCATTCTTTTTCAGACAAGTTATGATTACAGGGGGCTTTATTAATTAATAGAGACTTATTTTTGTATGGTTTTACAATAGTTTTGCAATAGTTTATGATTTGTAAAATAATTATTATGTTATTTGCATCACTTAAGCTCTATGTGTTTGACTTTTTAGATGTTGTAAACATACTCTTGCGCACCTGGTACAGCCATACATTGAGTAACAAGAAAAAAGTGAACTGATTAAAAGGCCTCAAAGACTCAGAAGCAAGCTAAAATAGCATTTTTGCTTCAGCAAATGGCCTTTTATCTCACATTTGCTGTTGTTCGCACTATTGAGTTTAGTGTAGATGGCATGTTTTATTTACAGTAAGTATGTTAAATTGCTTTTAATCTGTATTGTATAAAGTGCTATATAAAAAGGCGTATATAGATTAAATCTAACTAAAGATTTAATTTCCAATCTTACGATACATACAACAACCAACATTCTCGTATTTATGTTGCCAGATTCACTGGGCATTTCACTTTGAAGGGCTCATGAAACGTTTAATATAATTTTGATGACATATTACCATAGGCATATTTTTACAGTCAGTTTGATTAGACTAATTATGGAGTACATGCTTAAAACAAACAAACAAACAAACAAACAAAACAGCAAATAAATGCCCCATAGACCTCCACAAAGATGAAAGTTTCCATTGAATGTGAAAGCATAGACGTTTCCAAAAGAACTGAACTTGTATTTAGCCCTGGATATTCTTCAAAATGCTTAATTATGCATGTTGGCACTTAAAGCTCAAGTTGCGTTCAGCTAAACGAATATACAAAGTTGTGCTTATTTAATATTTTCCAACTTTATATGCGTGATCCACCATGTTGGAGTCTGTTTTAATTGTTTGTACTAATATAATGTTTAAGCATACATGTTTAACATGTCTGTGGATGTGTGAGTGTATCTTGAGGGAGGTTCAGGCAGTTAGTTGAACAAGAAAGTGCAGTGTGGTGTTTATTCAGGGTGGTTGCGGTGGTTAATCTGAACATTTGCACAGAAAGGCAAGATATGGGGGAGGAGGTGGCTGATGGTGCAAAGGGATAGAGAAACAGATAAAGAGGGGGTAGTTCAACTGGCCGTGTGTGTGTGTGTTCATGGAGAAAGGGTGCTGATGTGGGGAGGTGGGGGGGGTATGGGGGTGCAAGCTGACACGACACACAACTGAGTGTGTATGTATGTGTGTGTGGGAGGAGTGTGTGGAAGATGGCTGCTCTCCCCGGGCTGTGGGCTGTGTTGTGTGGGTAACAGGTTAGAAAGCATGAACCTGCTACAGCACTGGGGACCTGCTTCTCCCCCTCACTGTAAAGACCACACAAAGCCCGATATTCTATTTATCAGCTTGGAAACACGCTGTGCATTAAACATCTGTACAGTACGTGTCTCACATGATGCCTCGCATCAATATTTAAAGCTAAACGCAACCACGACTGTTCCACACACAATTGTTGCGTTTAAATTTTTTATTTTATTTTTACACCCTCACACCAGATGTGCAATCAAACTCGTCCCTTATCAAAAAACTAGGAGTTCTTTTGTGTGAGCGGGGATGCATACAGGTGCGCTTCACTCCCTAGAGCTGTTTAGGGGCCTGTGCGTGCGAGTGTGTGTGTGTGTGTGTGTGTATGGAGTGACAGCTGTGCTCATCAGCCACTTAGATGTGTTCATCCCCCTAGATTAGGCACTCGGTGTGTGGGTTAAACCGGAGCCGACCTCCCTGGAACCGCCCCACAAAGACCTGTGTCCTCAGGTGCCTTGTGAATATTTCAGTGGGGGCTCTCAGGCTGTGTGGAAAGCCCTGGGGGAGAAACCGAGTGAAAAAAAAAAGCCCCTGGAAATGAGATAGCATACCCTGGGCAAGCGCTTAGCAGTGGGCTTTACACTCCTAGGCTGAAAAAGAGGATGTGGTTGTGAGGTTTTTGTTTCTGTTTTTTCCTCTTCTTTTTCTCCTTGCGCTCTCTCGGATTGTCCATCTTGTATCATTGGTAATTCTTTCTCTCTTTCCCTGTCTGCTGGAAATTCAGTCCAGCTTGGTGGTTCGGAAATTGTCACGTATTCCTGCTTTTGGGTTTGAAAAGTAACAAACACACGCACACACACACAAACTTGGTTACAACACCTCCGCTTCTGTCACACTTGCCCATTTCTGGCTTACTTTCTGACCACACGTGGTCTTAAATACAGGATGTTTACACATGGGGAGGTATGCTAACCCCCACCAGTTAAAACCATACTTGTCTTCATCCTCTTCAGCCCCTTTAACGTGGTGATTATGGGTTTAGAGTAAGTAGACTTTATCTAATGTACATCCCTGCTCAGCTTTGAATGCGAGTGTTAAATGAAGTGTCACATATTGTAAATATTGCAGGCGTTTGTGACTTTTCTACAGATGTAGTGTCACACATTTGTGTGTGATGTCAGAGATTCAAATCGGATGAGCCAGAGAGACATGCTCATTCATATTAACACAAACTTCTATTCAAACTGTCTCTCAGATCGCATTGTATCTATATTTTATTTCACAGTGATCTGAATTATCACAAGTACAACCAGGGTTGCCAGATCTGCCTTGACCAATCTAGCTTAAAAATAACCCAAATTACTAAGCTAGTCCAAAACCTTGTCCAAATTCTAAATTGTAGTTTTGAAAATAAAGTATTTGCAGTTTTAAGAACTTGTTCTGATGCATTTATTTATTTTTTACTGGTGCTTGTCAAGTATTTCTGTACACAGGCTCTCTAACAGTCATCTAGCACAGTTTTATCAGTATAGGAATATAAATTGGTAGATTAAAATAATTCATTAATGCAATGTCAAACCATTAATCTACAAAAAAACAACAACCTACCCACAGCAACAGATAAAAATAGTCTAAATCCATAGGAAGACTGTGGACCTGGCAACCCTGATTATGAAGTTACGTTTACAAGCTTATAAATTGACATTAGCTGCATAATGTCACAGCACAATATTCATTCAAACCAACAGAATATGCATTCTTTGCATGCATTCACACTCAGGGTATATGACATGGTTGAAGTAAAATTTTCAGACTTAACACTTGTTTAGTAGCTGTTTAGTAGCTGATTTGCGCCATTTAGAACTGATTTGTTAGGCTTTTATTTGCAGTGCACTCAAAGTACACACAACTGCAGTAGTTTGTGGTGAATGCTAATTTGAGTATCACAATTACTATAGTTACGAATTAGATTGTATCAAACCCCAATATTTTATTGAGTCAGTGTATGCATATGTATCCTACCTAGCAACACCCTGGCAACATAATTTTTACACACTGAAACAGCTTGAAATCTCAGCTTTTGAAATTGTCTTGAGGATCATTTGAGGAGACATATGTGAGATTACTGGGGTCTTTTCTCTGGAGAAACGCCTGAGGAGCAACCGAAGTGTGTAATTTCTGTGCCAACCAGAACTGCAAAAATTATTTTCAAATTATTTTCATACCCTCTAATGTTTTATTGTTTGGACAAACAGATAGCCCAGCCCTAAATTCACGAAATTGGTTGAGTCAATGACATACTGTTATACTTTTCAAGGAAATCAACCTAAAAATGCCTGACTTACAGCCGTCTCTGCATGCTAAGCTTGGATAAGGAAGTATTTTAACAAATCTTGTTAAAAAGCTTCATGCGCTCTTCAATGAAAACCGTTTCTGTCAAGGAGTAACAATTGAGATACGTCAAAAATAACAGAGCAAACAAAGAAAACAGCTTTATTTTAGCACTCAGTTCTAGACAGGAAGACTTATTACCATTTCAAGCGTTCTCAGGTGAATCGGTGGACAGTCGGTTGTCCACTTTCCATAGCACTTTTGTCTGTCTCTTAAAAGCTCTGTTTATTTTTCAGAAGATGGTTTAGTCTGTCTCTATACTTTTCATCCCATCTTGTCTGCCAAGAGCTAACCATTAAGGGAGGGTGGAGACACTCCCAGAGCTAACACATTTACCCCACAATACCACAGAGCGCTTTTCCTTCTTGCTGTGAATTTCAGAAAGCCATTGCAATCATTGTTGGGGCGAAGGTTTCCTTTCTTCAAGACCGTCTAGATCTGTGTCTAAATGTGAGCTTTGAAAATTCCCAAACCAAAAGTCCAAGTTGGTTTAAAGGGGTCATATGACGCGATTCCAGTTTTCCTTTCTCTTTGGAGTGGTACAAGCTGTTAGTGCGTAGATAAGATCCCTAAAGTTTCAAAATCAGATATTCTTTAAAATTTATGACTTGTATTCACCCTTCCAAAATGGCTCGTTTAAACGCGCCCTCACTTCTCTACATCACAGAGTGGGTTTATTTTTATAACACCACGCAAAAGTTTACGCAAAGAAAGAGGGTGGAGCTATTCTCACTGTGGTGTTGCTGTCGGTGCCATGTTCTGGAGACGCTGTGTTTCGTTGTGAAAGTGAAACTACTTTGTGCTTCCAAATAAGGACACGACTAGATATCAGTGGTTAAGTTGTATGTACAACACTGTTCCAGAATAGTTCAACCCAAATATTAGAGTGTGTTCAACACATTTATGGAGAACTGATTCCTAAAACCTGACAGAGCAACCTACTGTATGCTGGCTGTGCACAGAGACTATAAAGTGGAGCAATTCCACCTCTGCAAGGACAGTCTGGTGCTTCTGACTCACAACCTGTAAATAAATTATGTTTTCTTATTAAAAGAACCTCCTATTAAAAATGCAGGCATGGTGTTATGTTTACGAGGAACGATGTAAAGCAATATGTAAAAAGACAGTTCTATGTCATGATAATCTGTAATTATGTCCCCACTGGATGCAACAAATGGCTCATTTGTAAGGGCTATATAGTTTTTGTGTCATAGCGGGAGGCAGCATCATGTTATGGCAAGGGACATAACATTTTCATCGAATGTTTGTGATGTTCAACCAATCACAGTGCACTGGATAGCTGGCCAATCAGAGCACACCTCGCTTTTTTAGAATAATGAGCTTTGTACAAATTGACCCGTTTCAGAAGGTGGGCTTAGAGGAGAAACAAAAATGTACAGTATGTGGAAATTTTTTTTTGACCTTAAACTGCGTAAACACATTGCATTACACCAAATACACAAAATAATGTGACCCCTTTAAGTTCGTGGTGCACATGGCTCATGTTCCCAAATCTATCAGATCCATACTGCCTCATTGCTTAGTAGGCAGTAGATATGTCATGGACATTGGAAGACCTCTATTTTTCCAAATGTATTGTGTGATGTGCCGATCTGCATTAGTCCATTATCAAGGGTCGGTGTAATCCTGAGAGGAGTTCATCGCCAAGTGCTAAAGTGCTGTTAACAGGGCCTGTTTAACATTCAGCACTTCCCCCTCAACATACAATTATTCCTCTGCTCTTGCTATTAGCATGTAGCGTTTGTCTGCGTGCTTTTAATTGAACTGATTTAACGTATGCCAGATCAACTAGTTTTCATTAATTAGTTCTGTCTTAAAAGTGCCATCGGAACATGAAATATTCATCACGGTGAAGAGGTACATTTGTGGCAGACGGATAAGTGTCTCGTATGGGAAACTCTCAAACGTGATGGGAGCGATTGCACGGGCAGAAACCTGGGACTGCCGCTTTCGCTGTAATTTTCCTCTGTCTTGTCAGTTGTCAAAGTGCCTCAATAACAACTTGGATTTGCACGCTGTGACAATACGCAAAAATTGCAAGCTGAATAATACACAGCAAAACCCGTGTTGTCACTTTGATGGACGATGTCAGTCAGTTATGGACTGTGTCCTTCATGCTTGACTCCGTGATCGCCAGATCCGCTTTTCAGCTCTCCCCAATCCAGTGTGTCCCTGATTGTTAGTCCTGGAGAAGGGGTGTTGGAAGTGGTACAGCTGTGCCCTCCGTGACCCCATTCCTCTTTTCTACCTAGATTAAATAAAAGCCCTGATCTCACTCTGGTTCCAGCTTCCACGCCCTGTTCTCGGAGACTGAACACCCCCACTGCCAGGTGAGCGTGCAGCAGTGCCAAGCTGCATGGGAAAGTTTTTGCTGCAATTATGTGACAGAGGAATGGGTTAGCTGTGTGTTTTATTTTATGAATTTTTCAGACCTCCTAGCACCCTTTAGCAGTTTTCATCGACATCATAATTTGAAAACAAAAATGGTTTGTTTGTATATTTATTTATTTACTTGCTTACTTATCTACTTATTTGTGGTTAAAAGGTATTGCAGTATTTTTATGTCCCTTTTTATTTTTGTTAAATAACATGAGAAAGTTTAGGGTTAATTAAAATACTACCATTCTTAATCAATATTTTTATCTTGTTTTATCTGAACGTACCTTAAACATTCAGTTGTAATCACACGTCTACAAGCTTTATTTTTTGGAATATTCTAGTGAGCTTTATTCTATTTTTTCTATTCTATTTTTTTTTTTCAGACCTCCTAGCACTCTCTGGCAGCCCACACCAACTTCATCATTTGCAAAAACTATATTTTTTTTATTTATTCATGGTTAAAAGCACAAGGTGCCACCACAGTATTTTTATGGGCCTTTTTATGTTTATTAAATAAAATAATGATAATGTTTAGGGTCAGTTAAGGTACTACCCTACCACTCTTAATTAATATTTCATCTTGTTACTCAGTTTAAATATCTGAACATACCTAAAACAAGATCACTTTACTTTGGAATAAAAATTATATAAGACTGATTTAATTTTTCTTTTAATTTTTAAGATTTAATTTTATCTTCTAGCTTTAATTGTAAATCTATTGGTATTCTTTATTTTATTTTTGATTTAATTTAAATAATTATCCTTATTTTGTTTATCTATTTATTTTTTCTGAACATTTAGACCTCCTCACCCTTGGCAGCCCCCACCGACTTCATCATTTGCAAAAATTGTGGGATTTTTTTTATTTATTCACGGTTCAAAACACAAGGTGCCACCACTGTATTTTATGGGCCTTCTTGCTTTCTTAAACCGAAATGCGAGGAGAGGAAAGCAGTGAAGGTCCTCTCCCCCTCCCATCCCACCCAAGGGGTTGATCAGAGAAAGTGTTGGTTGGACACTCGATACCGCCACCTCACAACGTGGGAATGTGTGACTTTCTTTAAAATTAGGTTTGTGAGGTGGGCGGTGTCGCAGAATGATCGTGATCACCAGAGCAACACGCTAGCCCTGCTATTCCTACTCCACGCAGCATGCTGCAGCTTATACATCGCCCGCATATTTCACCCGGCGCTAACCCAGCGACGTTAGCTTCTGCAGGTGACACCTGAGCTGTTCGTCGCGATTTAAAACTCTGTGTGGCGAAATGTACAAAAGAAGGAAAAACAGACAGTATGGGACAGGAGCGAAGCGTCTGGTGACAGGGTTGACTCTTGGCCACACTCGTGGTTACCATGGCAACACAAGCCTGGGTAAAAACACTGGCTATTGTTAAGCTACACTTGATTATCAAATATGAAACAAAAGAAGCTCTTAGAGATAATGAATTATTTAGTAGGGTCATATCAGCCTTGAGGAAGTTGATACGTAATGTTTTATGGGTTAATATAAAATGCATTAATATCTGTTATAAGACTTGTAAGGCCGCTAATCTTTTCTTTCTTGCTCAGCCGCTGACTTCTCTTTCTTTTCTCATGTTGTGATTACAAATTGTCAAACCGACTAAGTATAGCCACAGTTGTGTTTCTCTTCATTTTCTCCCACTAGTCCTCAGCAGACAGAAGACAAAGGTGTGAAAATGCCCCTGCGTGACAGAAACACTGATCATAGGAGTCAATATAGGGCTCAGCGATAAAGATGACACAGTGATGGAGCGAGAGAGTTTAGGGACGGTTAATGGTACTGACGCTTGCATCAATATTTTCACCTTTTTTAGCTTAAACGTATGAACATATTTCTTAAACAAGACCTGTTTGCTTTAAAGGAAAAATTACCTCATTTAAATTTTTTACGTTTTAATCATACATCAGATAACATTTAGTGAGATTTATTTTTAAAACAAGAAAAGTAATTAAATTAGGTAATTTAAGATATGTTGTTTGAAATTAATCTTTAATTCATGTAAAATTATATTGTTTCATTTTTAGATTTTTTTTTTTAGAAAAGAAAAAAAATGCAGAAAAAAATAAATAAATATATATATATATATATATTTTATTTTATTTTTTTATTAGTGTTTCACCACTATAAATGTATTTGTATTGATTGAAAAACTAGTTTTGTGTGGTTTATTAAACATCAAATTATACTGATTTAAATATACAATCATAAATTTGAAGAGTGAGAGAAAAATTACATGAGGTTGAATTTAAATTTTATTTTATAGCTTAAATCAAAAAATCGGATAGCATTTAGTGAGCTTTATGTTTAAAAAAAATTAAAAATAATTAGCTAGAGGTGTGAACTTTAATTTGTGTACATTTTTCTTTTTCATCCTTAGACATTTTTGCTAGAAAAAATACTAATTGGGAAAATGAAATGTACATTTTTCAACAATGTGAATGTGCTTGTATAGCTTAAAAACCTTTTATTACACTGATTTAAATATGCAATCCTAAATTTAAATATGTTATCCTTTCTTTTTTTTTTCTTTTTTTCATACCAGTTTTCAACGCTTCCTAAATCCTGGAACATAACATTTTGCTAAAATAGAATTGATGTTGAGCCCTATTAACTACCAATGGAAGTGCAGACTACTGAGTCAAGTTTAGCAGGTTAGCACCTGTATACATGTATGTAGTAGATTCCTGCCACATTTGACCGTTCAGGCATGTTTATATGTCCGCCATCTTGGAACAGTCAGTGTGTCAAAACTTAGTTTTAAGGTGCCACAACATTGCGCAGCCTCTGGATATAAATACTGCCAAAATAAAAAATCCTAAATAAATTGGACTAAACTTAATCTACCTATACAAATCTATAGTTAGTACAACCTGTTAGTTCCTAACCAGCCAATGCAGCAAACATTCAGGTGAAGCAAACACTTTCTAATGTTTTCCCAGTGTTTTTTCCACATCTGCTGCTCACAATATTTGCTAGTGAAGAACTTGAGCAGTATGTAATCTTTTGGATGTTGAAATAACGTTTCTTAATTTGTGGAGTCAACTATAATTAAAGCATTTGTGACTTGATTTCCCAGAAAAGCATAAACACTGTGACTTTTAAGCTGCTGTCAAAACATGGCTCTGTTTGTTTGAGCGTCTGACACAGCCCAACACAGCAACAGTGGCCTGACATGCGTTGGGGGCGGGGCTATGCATTTGTCTGACCAATGGCAGATGGGTTTGAAGTGTAATTACTTTTAAAGTTTCATGATGTTAGTTGCAGTCACACACCTACTGTATAAAGAGACTTAAATGCTACTTTTTTTAAAGTCATGATCAGTGATTTAAAAAGGGGCAACAGTTCATTAATCCTCTGTGAGGTCATGCCGTTTTCCTCCCTACAGTATTTCTCTTTTGCCGTCTATCCGTCTCTGTTCTCTGCCACCCCCTCCTGTTCTCTCCCCGTCACTTTAGTATTTGGCGAGCTGTTAGTTAGGGGTTATCCAGTACGGATGATTTTCAGAAGGATGCCAATGTTTTGTTGACAGCCCAGCAGTCACGCTACAGACACCCCCTCCTTTCTGTCCACCTGCACCTCTCTTTCTCTTTCTCTCTTTCTCTCTCTGAGTCATTGACAGGAGCCAGTGTTCCTGATTATGACAATTAGCTTCCTGACAGACACCTCATGCCAGGACATGTTTGTTTGTGTGTGTGTGTGTGTGTGTGTGTGTGTG
>JAUMHE010000080.1:4409468-4432255 GCA_032359235.1 Enteromius mattozi
TGTGTGTGTGTGTGTGTGTGTGTGTGTGTGCTAGTTTTATTCTGAAATTTTAAAAGCCTGTTAAATCTCACTATTAAAGAGATCCTTAGAGAAAGAGATTTTTAGAGTTAGCTCTAGTATCTATCTATCTATCTATCTATCTATCGTTCTATCCATCGTTCTATCGTTCTATCATTCTATTTATTATTCTAAGCATCTATCGTTCTGTCGTTTTTTCTATCTATCATCTAGATTGTTTGTTCTATCTCTCTATCTATATCTATCTATCTCGTTAGTTCTATCTATCTATCTATCTGTCATCTATCTATCTATCTATCATCTATCTATCTATATCGTTTTTTCTATATATCTACAGTATCTATCTATCTATCGTTCTATCATTCTGTTGTTCTACCAAATTCAGTAAGTTTTAACTTTGTTTTAATGTAGCTAAAATAAATTGCGTGCAACCAAGTGCATTAAAATGACATTGGCTTCTTTTTTTTTCAGTGTATCAAGTCTATCTCTTAGTGTGTATGTGTGCCTGCTTAATAAGTGGCTAAGGGTGGACAGTGGTAATGAAAACTAATATATGACTGCACAAAATCTCTATTAGTGAACTTCAGGAAAAAAGTAGAACACAAAAAAGTGTTTTATTAAGTTTAAAAATGAAAAGCAACATTTAGCGAACCATTCTGTGAAGTTTGCATTCGTGGACCTTATCTGGCGGTGATGAGCCTTCCTGTTGTGATAATGGCTTGTCACAGCATGGTGTGTGAGATTGTGTGTTGGTGTGTGTGTGCACAGGAGTGTGTGCTTACAGGAACGCCGTGCCTCAGTGCAGCGTGACAACGCCGGTTTGTTGTGACACCTCTCACGGCGCGAGCTCCAGGAAGGTGTTAAAGATGAGTCGTCGATTCGTGAGTAGCAGCAGCCGAGCTTTAGGGAGTCATCGGCGCACCATTTGGTGGATTTGAAATGATGACTCTGTGTGTGTGTGTGTGTGTGAGGCAATGCGAGTGTACACTCATAAAAAAAAAAAAGAAATAAGTGGGAGAAAGAAACATACACACACTCATTCATTCAATTTAAACTATCCTCTCAGTTCTCTTATTTGCAGTGTCACAACACACCGCACTATCCAAGCAGTTGTCTATGTTAAGACTACACTGCAAAAATGTGTTTTCTTGTGTCAGTATTTGGTCTTGTTTTTCAGTTTAAAACGCCATTTAAACCAAATGTATTTCCTTGACAAGCAAAATAGAGTGAGATGTTAACATGTTAATTATTTTGTACCTTAATTAAAGGTATCTAATATGTTGAAACCTCTCTCATGCTGTTTGTTTCTCTGAGAATAAAGATATATTTTGTAATTTTTTTTTCTACATTTTTGTTACAATGTTACACCATAGGGCACAGTTCAATTTGCATTTGTCATATGCAGTTTTGCTTCACGAGTTAATGTACAGTATCTTTTTTTAAAGGTAAAGAGGGCAAAAAGGCTAATTAAGAAAATAATTTTTTCAATCATATGAATGACCATTGTAGTCACATTGATGTGGATCACACACACATACACAAAACAGTGAAGAACAAGTTTGCCCTCCCCAATATATATTCTATTTTTGCATAACAAAAATGTAAACCTATTTACTTACATTTCTTAGCATTATTTTAATTACAATAAGCACTTTAAACCAAATTACTGTGCAAGATCATTTTCATTACTGTAATGCAAAAATTATATATTGTTTTACTGGAAATAATGGATTATAAAACTATTTCTTTTACTGCATTTACAGTACAATATTTTACTACAGTATTTGTTCAACTACATAATGGGAATCACCAATGAAAATAATGAGAAATAAAACAGCACAAAAGTAAAACATCAAAAATGTTTTATTTGAGTATTTAGAGGGGGGTGTGCTTAATTGTCCCTAAAACAATGTGCAAATGCAGTGTAAATAATATTAATGGCAGTTAAGTCAGGAAGCAGTGTTTTTATGGACAATACTGTTTTTTTCTTTTTTTCTTTTGATCATGTGGTGAAATGTGACCTGGACATGTGGACATGTTCTTGGCAGATGTGATTCACCCATCCATGTCCTTGTTGCCTGTAATAGGAGAAGATATGTGACAACCACGACCCCACACAGAGGTTTTAGGAGGCCTCCCACCCATATTTCCAAGCTCATTCTTTGAGCACTGAATATATATAGCATTATAAGCGTAACCCCATATGGAAAGTAAGTTCTCAGCTCTCTTGTGTGTGTCCTCATGTCACCACCGTAAGTCACCCTAGAACATTTCTCCAGGATCCACCCCTGTTTATTTTACTGGCAAATCCAATCTTGACTCCCTCCGTAACGCCAACTCTCATGAAACAAAAGCCACTCTGTCAGGTTATCTCCTGCTAACCTCCCCTCTCTCTCTCTCTTTCTCTCTCTCTCTCTATCTTCCCCCCTACTATTTTCTCTTTTCATTTTCCTACAGTGGTAATGAGATGTTTCATTATTTGCATTTCACAGCTTTTAATAGCGAGAGAATTTAGGCTAAGCCCCGGGTTGTCGGAGAGGGAGCCTCCACTGGAGACACGGCTGGCTTCTGGGCCTCTGAGGCAGTGAATAGCCCAGAAATACACTAGGACAGAGGGAAAGAGGGAGGGAAGGAGTGAGAGAAAGATGGAGGACAAAGGCCAGATAGCGTCACACTGCAAGAAGTGCCTCTGCCAGGTACCGGTTTAAGGGTTAAAAGGGTTAAGTACTTTTTGCTTGGCATTAACATTTTCCACTGCGTTTCCATTGGTTAGAGGAAAAAGAGGCTGGGTTTAAGGGGTAAAGGCATTATTTAAGGCGATGTGTTTCAGTGAAGAGACCAGTCAAGTGTGGCGTGCCAGCAAACTTTTCTGTTGAGGGAGTTTGTCGCAGTCCTTCGAGGTGCAGATGAATGGAAATGTTCACCAGGCATTTGGGGAAAGTGTGCCAGAGCATTACTAAAGAGTAGAGATAAGGGCTTTGTGTGCCTGTGAGTTTGCATGGAAGTACAGATGTCAAAAGTACCTTTACTTCAGTTGATACCAACAAGGATAAAAATGTAACAATAACTTTCGAGTTTCCGTTTTGCCTCCGAATTTATATTTAGATTGTGTACATAATTGTCATTGACAGTTTGTTAAATTGTCAAATTCTAATCCTACTAGTTATTTTGCTGTAAATGTAGCAGTGAGACATATGAATTATAGCAGAAATATTAATTAATTTGCTCATGAAAAATCAGGCATTCTGACACATGCAGACTTTCTTATTAAGGGTGTTTCTTCATGGCACTGATTAAGTTTTTCTGCTGTAAAGGAAGAAAGCACCTCGGTTTTAAGATTTAACGGTTCGGTATGTATCTCAGTTAAATGTCACGGTTCAGTTTGATTTTGGTACAGCAGGGGGTAAAACTAAACCAAAATAGCTTTTTTTATTAAATTCTAATTAAAATTTTCTTAAGGATAAAAACCTACCTCAGCTTTTGCTCTAAACTTTAAGGGTACAACAGAGCCCAAACTTAAATCTAATTTTTTAAATTGCTTTTAAATCTAATAATCAATGCTTAATAAAAAATTATTCAAACATGTCATTTTAATTAAGTTTACTTCTATATTATAACATTTCTATTTGTTGTTGAAATATATTAATTTATTTGAGCATACGTTAAATAATAAGGCATCACAAACTAAAATATAATGGGGCTAATTTTTTGCAAAATGTTCTTCTCTAGATTTAATTTCTTTTGTGAACTAACAAGCTATACACTGTAAATAAAATAGTACATGACATTTTGTCATCTTTCCATGCCTGAAACATAGATTGAGTGATCGTGTGAGGCATGAGATGTTCATTCACGTTTATTTTGTATTAAAACAAACACTTTATTTTGATGAGTTCACAACATACTGACTATGAGAAACTTTTCAAGTATATGTCAACTTATTCTACTAACTCTAAACCAACCCTAACAGTCTATTCTGAAAGTTAGTAGACATGTAGTTGCAAAGTTATTAATAGTTAGTAGAATGTCTAAAGTGGACTATCAAAATAATGTGTAACCAATTATTTTCAGGGTATGACGTACTAATGTTATCACACTGCCATTGTCTAACATCCAAATACATAAAAGATGTTTTTTATATAAAGGTTTTTTCTGGTTGAATTCATTACTGTAGCTGAAACAGTAAAGCATGGCATTTGCAACAAACACTAACTGCTTAAAAATCTTAAGTTAATGCACAGTAAGGCATTTGGGAAATGGCAGTTGTAAAAAGTATTTTGAAATCGTCAAAGATTGTAGATGATGAAATGATGATGAACAAGCAGTTGAGTCCCGTGTGGACGTGCGAAGACACAAGGACAAAACTGGCCATTAGCGTGTGAGGGAATACCTGAAACTCTCCGCTAAGTTTTAGCAGGTGAGCTCAGGGCAAAGTCTCATTGAGAAGTCTGGGATAGGACCTTGGAGGACCTCAGTTTAGCAGAGAGCACAGCGGGACAAGGCCTTGATGTGAACTGGTAAACACTCCAGTCTCTCTGGCCCTGTTTCACACCACTCTCCCATCACTCTGACCTATCCAGCTTTTCAGCACGGACTCACCTTCACTGCTCCGGCTTAATGCTCAAGAGGAGGTAAAGGAGGACGTGGCTGGGGGGGAGAGGTGCTGAGCCGGGTGGAGCTGAGCGGAGGGGTTAAGACTCTCAAAGCCTTTTAGATCCGCTCTTGTCACATTCTCGGTGGTGTGACAGGCTCTTGTCACCTGGGCCAGCTGGAGTTTGGCCTAAAGACAGACACTGAGATAGTGCTGCTCAGTCTATGCAGAGATATAGGGTCACCTCGCAGAGAGAACAAATCTAACCTTTTCTTCTTCTCCTTATTCTATTTTTGTTTTTAAAACATAATATTACTTTATTTTAATAGTCCACTTTAGACATAGTAATTTTGTAACTACATGTCAACTAATTCTCATTAATTTGCTGCTACATATGCACTAACTCTCAGAGTGGACTGTTAGGGTAGGTTTAGGGTTAGTAGAACAAGTTGACAGATACTTGCAAGGTTTCTCAAACACTGTAAAAAACAAAATCAGGTTGTCGGAATTCGACCGTAAAAAATATGGTTACAATATTTTATGTTTTACCATTTTCAGTTCAATTTACAGTTACATACTGTAATTTCATGAACTGATATAATGATAATATACCAACCTATTAAAGTACTGAAATTTGTTTTGTAGCTTTGAAATACACTGATAAGCACCAAATGCAGGTGGTGGTGAGAAAGTCACGTGATGAACCAAAGCCCATCACAAGCAGCTTTTAAATAGGAACATATATAGAAGGAGCTCACTAATCACCAACATGGTAAGACTCATTAAACTGAAATATGTAATAAATATTCATTTAACAACATTACATGCAACATGTAAATAGGCTTCATCAACCCTAATAAACATAACTGATAAGAAAAAACTAAAAAGAAGCATAGTTCTTATAAAGAAAAAACATCAATTTCAAGTAAAATTTAAAATGCAATGCAGGGAAGTCTGGGAATGTCAGTTTACGGTTACAGGAATTTACCATTAACCATTTAACAGGTTTTTACTTTGACTGTTTGACTTTGATACTGTTAGTATCATTACTCCAGTCTTCAGTATCACATGATCCTTCAGAAATCATACTAATATGCTGATTTGCTGCTCAAGAAACATTTCTGATTTTCTTTTCTTGTGCTGCTTAATATTTCTTGTGGAAACAATCTGGATTCTTTAATAAATAGAAATGTTACACACACAGCATTTATCTGACAGAAATCATTTGTAATATTATAAATTCCTTAATGTCAGTTTTGTTTAATTTACGCATCCCTGCTGAATAAAAGTTTTAATTTCTTAAAAAATGAAAACTATTAATTAAACAGTAGTGTAAGCCTATATAAAGACTTCTAAAGCCTTTTTTTTTCTTTTCAAGGCTTTTACATTTCACAAAAACTTATTTTCTTTTAATTACCTTAATTTGGGAGCTTCGTAGCAAATATTCATCTGTGCACGTAACTGCAACAGTGTTGATTAATTGATCGGCATATTATAGAATTTAATTACATTTTACATTGACTGCTAGTCCTGATTAAAATATTTAAATACTGAAAACGCCAGCAAAATGGCAACACATAAAGTATCTGAGATTTTAAGTCGCTCTTGCTGCAGTCAAATATATTTCACCGATGTCTCCCATACTACTTTTCTATTAATCATACTTTACCTAGAACAGATTGTGCCAGAGAACATATCGTAACTCATTTCCATTTAGCTATAGCTTTGAGAGTGAATTAATCAATCTTGGTACTTACTTTTAGCATTACATTTGCTGTCATGATTTTATATGTATGTGTGTATATATATATGAACACTTTATGTTAAGCTTTACATGTGCTGATATCTCATTAATGAATATTATTAATAGCTTTAACCATCTAGTATTTGTTCATGCCGTGTTTCAAAGTCAAATCACCTTTTTTTCCTCCTGATTTGCTGGAGTCTATTTATATTGCTACCCTAATAGATATAAATAGTGAGACTAAATGCATCCACCTTTTATCCTCAGCTCATTTATCTCTGTATTTGTCGTAACACTTGCATTCTTTGTGAATTTCTTCTAGATGTTTAAAAAAATAAATAAAAATACCCCAGCATTAGTGCCCGTAACCATATTTAGCTGTGCTTAGTTCTCATTTGCTGTTTATTTTGTTTTATTTGGCTAATCTTTTAATACCAATACTTCTCGTTTAACGAGTCATTTACTTATTTTTTTTGTCTCGGTCAGACCACATTTAAACAGCTGTTGGTTCAGTCAATTAATGATTTTACCACCAGCTGGAAAGCCAATTTGAGGGTACGCTTGTAGCCTTTCCCTAATTAAATTGAGCTGTTTTCTGACTTAAAATGCTGCGGCTGAGCTTCGTGAAGCCATCATAAAACTTTCATGAACTTTGGAAAAAAAAAAAGTTTCAAACTTGCCTTTCTATTTAATGTTTTTGTGTGTTGGATGCAGTGGTAGCATACATTTCTGCTATTTTTTTAAAGGCCTGCACCCTTTTTGTTCCACTTTGCCTGTTACCAGCTCTGTGAAATTGGGGATTAACCCCTCGGATAATGGCCCTGATGTCCAGTTGAGTGGTTTAAAATGACTGGCTGCCTGAGAAACACACTGACGCATACATGACTTACACCCTCTGAGCGCTCGCTGTCTTCCTCCCACCCTTCCTATTTCCACCACCTCCTCGTATGTCACGACTGTCCTTCCCACCATCATGCACAGAAACGCAAAGAAAAAGAAAGAAAGATGGCCTTGTTTCCCCCGTCCCCTCTAAGAATATCAGAACCACCTCTACGAAAATAAGGAAGAGCATACACAGAAGTATATGCAAGTGTATGTGTGTGTGTGTGTTTAGCTGGCCGGAGGAACCCAGTCACTCCAAATCTGAGTGTTTGCGGGTGACAGGAACTGTAAGCGGTGGTGGCACTCTTTAACACTCTATCCTCAGAGACTTAGGCTGCTCTGGCCTCCATTCTTTGCACATTTCTTTCATCCAATCCCATTACAGACCTAAGCCTAACCTTAACCTTACTACTAGCACTTCTTACACCTTCTAAGCTAGGCCGCAGTTAGGCTTTAAACTGTGAGCTCAGTGTGTGTGATGTAAGACAGGGTAGATAATATCATGATGTTGTTGCTCCTGGTGCTGAAACGTTGATGGATAGTGGTTATCAAGCCTTATTAAAGCAATTGCTTCCAATCATGTATAATCATCTGAACAACACCGTTAGATGATGTAGTTTTACAGGGATTTTTTTGCTCACAATTTCACTGTAATTGAATGCAGTCCGAGAGCTTCATTTAAAGCCATCATCAGCCTACTTTTGGAGAGCGTGAAAATCCTTTTTTTTTAAGTCAACATCAGAGTTGACCCTATTAAGTTACTGGTCATGTTATGCATGACAAATCGGTGTACAGTATTTCATCATTCACAGCCAATTTTTTCTGTCCTATCAATTTCAGAAGTATAAAATCAAGATACGCCCTACGCTTTAAAAGGCATGCATTAAAACAAACTCATTAATTTGTTAGTTATGTGATGAACTTTAAAGTGCCCCTATTGTGGGTTATGAAAGGGTTAATATTTTGGTTTTGCTAGTCCCCAACAACAGGTTAATGCATGCAATGTCCAAGAACACTTTCATTTTCTTATAATATGCATTTATTTTTATCTTATTTGTTTAACAACTCCCAAACGATGCGTTCAGTGATTTATTTTTCCAAAGCCCTCCAGTGATTGGTCGATTTCTTTCAAAGCAGTGTTTGTGAGCTTTTAATGCTCCAAAAGCAGCACCTAGTGACAAAGAATGAATTTGCATTTTCATTCAGACAAACGCAAAAAAAGACCAACAAGTAGGCGGACAATATGCTAATATTTAATTTAGACGTCAACATGAAACGGCTTGAGACTCGT
Organism: Enteromius mattozi; assembly: GCA_032359235.1. Lineage (NCBI taxonomy): Eukaryota > Metazoa > Chordata > Actinopteri > Cypriniformes > Cyprinidae > Enteromius > Enteromius mattozi. The sequence goes on from JAUMHE010000080.1 coordinate 4,417,995, forward strand.
TTTAAAAACGACTCGTTTGAATGATTCAGAGTCGACTCTCTTTTAAGAGACAATAACTTTATACACGATGCACTTTCAGATTTAAAACTTTGCAGGATCTTTTTATTCACTTAAAACTGTAGTGCCACAAACTGCATGAAAGATCATTTTCAAAAATCTATAATAGGGACACTTTAATGGCCATTTTAAATATCTCAAAATATTGTTCTTGTGTGAAGCCTTTCGCAAAATGAAATATTTACAGCTGCACTTGCGCTCTCTATGGTTCGCTAAGGTTATGTGAACCTGCTGTCTATTATGCTTTTCTCATTTTACACTCTTCCTTTTTGTCTAACAAGCTTCAGATGCTTCTAGTTCCGCTGAAGCAGAAAATCTGATTAGTCCGACTGCATTCTGTCTCATTCAGTGTTTAGCTGTGTTACACGTCTGTCAATTGTGTTTATGTTTATTGTTGTTTTGTACTTGATTGCCCAGATTGTCATGTAACTCGGTCGGCCAACGAAAAGATATTAATATTCATTGTTGGTTGCACAGTTGAAGTAGTTCAGAATAGTCACATGAAAACAACTGACTAATTTGGGGAGCCTGGGGTGCAAAGTGCTGTTATTTACTGAAGCGTTACTACTCATTGTCAGAGAAAAATAAATTGGTCTTAGGGGTTAAAAGGGATGAAAAGATTCTCTGATGTTAAAGGGATAGTCCATACAAAAATTCTGTCACCTTTAGACTAGGAAAAAAAAGGTACAAAAGCCACTAGGGTGGTATCCTTTCAAAAGGTGCTAAATTGCACTGTTTAAGTGCTAAGATGTTACCATTTAGGTGCTAATATGTACCTTCAAGGTAGTAATATGCATCCTTTACAAGCTGCAAAGATATGCAATTTGAAAAGGTTCTGCCCCGTGATAGTGTTTGGACCTTTTTTTTCTGAGAGGTTATGCGTTCCAAATAAGTTTGAATTTTCATTCTTAAGTGGAACACAAAGGGAAAGATTAATAGAAAGCAAAAAAGTATATTAAAAAAAAATGGTTTGTATGACTCACATTCCAAGTCTTCTGAAGCCAAGTGAAGTTAAAGTGCATCACATTTTAGGTGAGCTGTCCCTTTAAATCGCTAACATTGTTCAGTTTTTGTGCTTTATTAGAATGAATCGAACGACTGCATTATAAGCAATCAAATCAAAAGGCCTCAAGCGAAGCAGTTGGAGGCTAACTTAAAACTATTAAAAAGAGGAAAAAAAGTCACTTGTCACTGTCATTCTCTTCTTCTTTCAGTCTTCCAAGTAAGGTGTATTTGTACAAGTGGACATGGGAGAGGCAGAGGATTGATTTGATCTTACAAGCCATCAGGTTGAGAGGAACTTTCCTAAACATGACCTGAAGTGTGCCGGCCCCGCAGCAAACGCTGCTGTCACTATAGTGAACGGGAGCTGTCACGCTGCGGTCGGGCTGATGCAAGCTGACAGCCTGAACGCTCACAAAACAAATCATGGCCCCATTTGGTAACACTCCATGTCCCTGCGATTTAGCCCCAACCAGGACAGCTTCTGTGCTGCTCATAGAGGATGCTAGTGGAGAAGTCTAGCCTAGTGGGGATATCTGTGTGTGTGTGTGAAAATGTAGGTGCATGTTCATGTAAGAAGTTGCATTTCAGTGAATGCCAGTGAAATCATGGTTAGTGAGAGTTCATCTACCCATGAATTGGTCTATGGGAAAACTTCTAAAAGCAAAGAAAAAGCATAAAAAGAAATGACATTTTTCGTAAAGAATTTTTTAAAGACCATTAGTTCACACAAAAATGAATATTTGCTGAACATGACCCTCAGGCCTGACCCTCAGGCCTTTACAGAGATGTAAATGATTTAGTTATTTATTAAAACAGACTTGGAGAAATGTAGTATTACATCACTTGCTCACTAGGGCATCCTCTGCAGAGAATGAGAGTCCAAACAGCTGATAAAAACATCACAATAATTCACACCACTCCAGTCCAGTCCAAACATCTTGTAAAGTGAAAAGTTGAATATTGGAAGAAACAAATCCATCATATTGACGGCACCCATTCACTTACATTGATATGCCAGTAGGTGGCAACAAGTCTCTATGAGTGAATCATTTACTTAAATCAATAAAAACCACTGATTCATTCAGGAACAAAACAAGTGGCTGCCTTCATATACGAGTCGTTGAATCATTTATTCAGCTGATTGAAGTAAAAACACAGCAACATAATATTGTCTAAAATTTAAGTTGCTCACAATTACATTTTTCTGTATTGAATTGTTGTATAAATGAAATTTTACTACTTGCTTGCATATGACATTTTTAATTAGTAACAGTGACTTATAACCATGAGAACGATTTTAAAATAATAGTAATAAAACTGGTTATTCCTGTAACTTTTAACCCCTTAAAGGCTCAGGAATCTGCAGATTTCTTCCACATTTTTTGCAATACTTTGTGGGGTAATCTGTCAAATTGTGTAAAATATATTTTGTTAAGTAGTAAAAAAATGGTTAAATGGAGCTCTTATGATAGCCAACAGCATAATTAAATTGTCCCAAATATTTAATAAACAAAAAACACAATTTTGCTCAAACCTGCAGGCACAGATTGCACTTGGGCCTCGCAACCAGGAACTAGATGCTTCATGTTAAGGTTTTCAATTTTGTCTGCAAAACAACTTTAAAATGTTTAAGTAGTGTGACTATTGACAGTCCCTGACATTGCTGGTAACCTATTATGCATTTCGAAGGGTCTTAAGATTGATATTAAATCAAGTGAAGAATTGCATTTTCATGGAGCGCAGCATCAAAATCTAGAAATTCTCCCTCATCACAGAAACCCTGACTTCATAAAAGACGCCTACCAGCACAAAACCTGACAGAAGAAATTGACCATGGCTTTGAGTTGTTATTACTGAGGTCTTCTATCTCCGTAAAAAGTCATTTAAGCACTAAATGTCACTAAAATGCCATTCTGAAGCAGGTGACATGCATTGGCCAGCTCTGATGGCTTGAGGCTGATTGTCTGCTGGGCTACAGCCATCACCTTTCCTCGCTAAAAATGAATTATCTGTTTGGCAGCTCCATTTTCCACTTTATTATTCAACTAACTCACAAAATGGTAATTAAATGAAACAATTTAGTAACAAAAAAGAGAAAAGTGAGAAGAGGAGAGGCGATGATTGTGTTAAAGTGCTTTACACACTCACTGGGTGATTTTATTTGGCAGCTAATAAAGTGAACAGAGAAAAACATCATGATTAAAGGGTTGAACAGTGAACACCTGAGCATCTCTGCTATAATCATTAAGATAGAGAGATGGGGGAGGAGAGCTAGACGAGGCAAGGCATTGTTCTTGAATGTGCACAGAGGAAAGAGAGAGAAACTATAAACACAAGACACACTCAGCTGGGAAAAGAGGGAAAGCATGGGGTAAATCTCACAAAAACTGTCAAATATTGACACCCCAACACAATAAAAATAAGCCCGTTTTAGGACTGTGAATGCATCATGACATTATTTTCATGACAGTTAAGCACAATTCTCAGTAGCCTTCAGTAATGCAAATTAAGGAATCCCATTCTCATTATTGCAATGCAATAAAAACCAAATTAAAATTGTAAAGTATATTTGTGTGTATTCATGGTAGTATTTGTTGCTTTAAGATGATATTAATCAATATGTCCAGACAGGATGATTTACATTTTCTGTATTAACCTAAGCCTCCTGTTCAGTAGTTGGCTGTGTTTGGATTTGCATAATAATATTATTATTATATTTCTACAGTATATAGTTTGTAAACTGTGCATGTATGTGAATTGCTTATATTTATAGAATACCAGGGACAACAACAACAGAGCACAATGCACACAATACTGTATCCCACAATGTGATGCACTCATTGCATTTCTAATGTGACAAACTGAATGGAAGTTATTTATTTACAAGCTCAATAAAAACAGAATTATCTCTGTAATGTTGAAGCAGAAAATAATTTAGACTATTTAAACAACTGCACACTTCAAATATTAGTGTGTGTATTTTTTTTTTTTAATTCAATGAAGTGCCTTCACAAAAATAAGACCTTCATATTTTGTCTCTTAAACCCTTAAGAGACTGGAAATTATATTGCAAGTTACTGTATGTATTTTTGCTTTAAGTAAAAATTATTTTCTCTGTTAATCAACATTATGCTGAAAATAATGTTAATTAAGCTTAACTTTTGCAGCACATTTTAAATTGCAGAAATGGAAAATAACAGCCTTATTGATAGTAATAGCGTGATGCCACTCACATGCAACTTAATGTGGTCATTCTTAATGGCATAATGTTTATTGTTAAATAATGCCAACTGTTTCACAGTAGTCTACTATTGGTGTAATCTAGTATTTCATTCCAAGCATTGCTGTTCTGTATTAATGCAGAAACTTGAGGTCTGTTTCTTGCATCTACTGCAACTGTACTAACCAGGGTTTGTGTTTTGTTTGTTGTCCTCCTCCAGACTCTGTTCAGGAGAAGCAGCCACCCATTAGTCCAATGAATAACCGGAAGGAAGACATGGAGATCACGTCGCACTACCGGCAGCTCCTGCGGGAGCTGAACGAGCAGCGGCAGCATGGCATCCTGTGTGACGTGTGTGTGATCGTGGAGGGCAAGATCTTCAAAGCGCACAAGAACGTGTTGCTGGGCAGCAGCCGCTACTTCAAGACACTTTACTGCCAGGTGAAGAAGGGCTCAGAGCAGCAGGCCACCATCACACACCTGGACATCGTCACAGCTCAAGGCTTCAAGACCATCCTCGACTTCATGTACTCCGCCCACTTGGCGCTGACAAGCAAGAATGTGATCGAGGTGATGTCGGCCGCCAGCTACCTGCAGATGACAGACATAGTGCAAGCGTGTCACGGCTTCATCAAGGCGGCGCTAGACATCAGCATTCGCTCCGAGCTCACTGATGAACTTGTGGATATTGAGATGGGCAACGTGGTGAGCTCTATGGGAGGCGGGGCTGGGCCTGGTGTGGGCGGAGCTTCGGAAGCACTGGCATCTATGATCTCGGCCCGCAGTTCCTCACCGTGGTTGGCCAGACGCACCAGCCCGGCAAACTCATCTGGAGACTCAGCCATCGCTAGCTGCCATGAAGGCGGCAGCAACTACGGCAAGGAAGACCAGGAACCCAAAAGCCATGAAAGCCAGGAGGATGCTTGTTTGCAGCCCTTGTGGCCTGCTGATTACCGTTCTGTCCAGGTCAAAGAGGAGCAGGTCTCCCCCTCCAATCTGCAAGATGGGGCTGGCCGAGGGGCACAAGGCACGCCTGGAGAGCAAGGTGGACGAGGAGAGGGGGGCTGGCAACCCCCTGGCTCGGGCCGCAGGAAGAACCGTAAGAACAAGGACACGGTCAGGCACATAACCCAACAGAACGAAGGGGACAGTCGGACGGCATCGCCGCTCCCATCCATGCTCTCCAATCCTGGCTGGAGCTACTGCAACCAGGACATTCCAGGTAGGATTACTGTGTACTGTTTGCTTTATTGCTTCCTTTCTTACATTCATGATATCACATTGTGAAAACATCAGCGAGCCGATTGTTGACCTTTCATCAAAGGATGTTTGGTCTTGCAAAAGAGACTGAATATGCCTACTATATAGTACAGGAATGGGCAATTCCGGTTATGGAGGAACAGAGTTTAGCTCCATCCCTAATGGAGAACACTTAGGTTGCACCCGAAAGCTCAACAAGGCAGTAAGACATCAAGGCACATCTGAATCCAAATTTTGTTTTACTTCCTGTCTCCAAAGATAACTTATTCTGATCGAATTTTGATGGCAGCTGCCTTTGATATCCCACAATCCTGTGCATTCCATTCTGTGCCGGTTGAGCTAAAAAAAATAAAGAATTTGTTTAGTTATCACCAAACTTGTTCTATTTTGTTGTAGGTCATTAAAGCATTAAGCTGCCTCAGAATTCAGTTTCATGAGGTGCCTTAATGCAAAAACGCTGCCTGCAAAGTCATTGCCCCATAAGGCAGCAAGGCAACAAGTCAGCTGCCTAGGCTTTTGGATGCAGCCCTTAATTTTCTATTAAACCTGAAGACTAAGCTATGTTCAATTTGGGATGGAGCTAAATGCTGCAGGACCGTAACCCTCCCATCCTCCTCCTCCCCCATCCCCCTCCTTTCCAGAACCATATTTGACCACCCTTTAGATGCAAAGTGCATGAAATAAGCAGTATGATACCAGATTCCTGGTATTCATGAAACATTGCATATCGAGTGTACACTTTCCTATCCCATGAGGCTTCAGGAGAGGAGTTGTGAATGGCAGTGAACTGATACAGCTGACGTCGTAGGATTACATTCGTACTACCCTCATTCATACTATGTGGACAGTACTTTTTAAACAGTCACAAAGTTTGTTTCTCATTGTAGCAAGCACTGCCTTGAGGATCCCGTGAGAGTCAGGTCTTCTATAATACTTTGCCACCGTGTTTGATTGTATAATTTGAACCCAGATAGAAATAGAACTCTGATGAAGTTGAAAATTATTGTTGTAGCACTAATAGTATAGCGGCATGACAAACTACAGATTGAGGTGGGGAATTTGGGGTTGAAAAAACTCATTTCCTCATTAACATCGGAAAGACACATGGGACGCCAGGCAGCCTCATCAACCTAAAAACAAAATCCATGCTGAGGAACAGATCACGCCAGCAAGCGGGGATGAGGCCCTACCTGTCTCGGATACTGTTGCTTATAGGTATGTAGATCATTAAAAGTGTGGCAGCTCTAATCTCTGGTGAATTCGTGCAGGCCGACTGTGAAATGGGCACACATACACTTTAAGAAAACAGGATAATTGAATTGACCTTGGTGGCGGTATGAGGATTAAATTGTATGTGTGTGTGCGAGTGTGTTGGGACGGGGGGTGCCCCAAGGTCTTCTGAAGTGTGGAGAAGAAGGGATAAAGTGAAGGAGAGAGGGAGGGGAATACGCAGAGATCTGCATCAGCTTAGTGCGAGTTTACCTACTTAACTCTTGAGGCACTCTCTCATCCTCTCTGTTTGCCAGCCCTGCTACCTGCGGCTCCAACAGAAATAACTGCACTCGCTGACCCAACCCCACAGATCAAATATCAAGTGCAAGACTCCACACATCTAAGTACACACCAGCTCACTGTACTGCGTACACATGCATGCTCACAAAAGTCACACCCGTTCCTTTGTGTGCGACACAAATAGTACACATTTATATTCCTCACGCACTGGCCCCTATAAGCCAAACTAATATGCTAGTCAAGCTTTTGAGGTCAATTTAATTACGTACTAAATGGAATCGAAACATTTTCAAATCTAAAATCATCCCTCTTAACCGTGCGTAAATCTCAGTCCACCAAGGAACTGAGGACTTGCAAAAACGGCAAATTGCTTTGGATGTCATTTGATAATGTGGGCCGATGCTCAGTGAAGATGAGAATATTGCTTGGTACACAAAACAGGCTCAGGCTTGGACGAGTCGGATCAGGGTGAGAGAAAGACATTGTGAAAGCCCTCATGCCCTGCTTTGGGTTTTGGACTCAGGTTGGGTTTTTGGAGTTGAGGCAGACAGGTTTGTCCAAAACCTATGCGAGTGGCTACTATGGCCAGGACGGTTTGCTTTGTTTAAATAAACAAGGATTATATTCTGTGTGTGTGTATTTTATCACCCACCTGCTCTATGTAACATGAACATGTTCAAATCTCATTAAGACAATATGAAAGTTTTAGTAATTAGAGGGACTCTATAAATGCCCTCATAAGTGATTTCTGTCCGTGCTGAGGTCCAGTCAGCAGCTAGACTTTTCTCAGATTTGGTTAAAGGGCACAGGAAGTGTCTAGTTGCAGGAGTAATGGTTTGCACGGTTAAGGGTGCCGTTTGCTGACAGCACTAAATGGGATCTCAGGATGCTGATGTCCAAGTTGCATTGTGCGCAGACTAATGGTTTTAAGAAGCTTGTAATTGGTGGTTGGCATGTTTATAGAACTGTATATCTAAATTACCATGCTTCTGGTATGAAGTTCTGGCGAGCAGCGGGATATTTCTCAACCTGCACTTTGTGAAATGTGTGTGTGTGTGTGTGTGTGTGTGTGAGAGAGAGAGGATATGGTTTTTAACATGATTAGGCAGCCAAGACCAAAAAGACAGTCAGGCTACTGTCTAAAGCTTCTAGCTACTTCTTATGTCTGCTAAAATATTATACTAATCATCTTATTGATACGGTTTACTTCATGAATGTTGTAAGATAAGCCTCAGATCATGCTATAGGGACTGTTTGCATACCAGTTATTCTTTGCACACGTCCTTACATTTTACTGCACCCTTGTTCATGCTGCTATTGAATGGATATTCAGAGCGTCTTACTGACCAATGACAAACATGAGACATCAATCCATCACAGTTCTAGAGAGGGGATGTGAGGTCACACTAGATGTTTAGCAGATGTTTGCAGGTGTTGAAACATGCAGGCGTTATAATGGGCATGTGTCCTGGAATACAGATTCCCAAACTTTGGGGAAACATCACAATATCACAGTCAGTTTGGTTTAAATGGTTTACATTTTTGTTTGTTGCACCCTTCTATGTTTAAAGTAGTTTTTCCCAAATTATTTGGCAATTTGATATACCTGACAGTAGTTGATTTGAAAGATAAAACTGACTATAGAAGAAGCGTTTACGCTCATATCTCCTAATAGTGCCCACTTTGTGGCAACACTAAGAATGCAAAATGAAATAAGTGAAATAAGTGGACTCCACTATCATGGCAATTTATAACTTTTGTGCATATTGGCAAATTGGTTGGTGGTTTGTATAAATTGTACGAATTTGTTTTCATTTGATCTGCTTAAGTCATGGGCTTCCGTACAAATCACTTCATATAAATTCATACAAAATGTAAAATAGTCATGTTTTCTCTTGAGACCAGGTTGTAAATGGAGCATGAAATAAAGCTTTAGTATATAGATTTTTTTTTTGCTTTAATTTTTTTTCGTAAAAAGTATATTTAATCAACCCGATTATACAGCAAACTGTTTGTGAGAGAATCAGTGCTGCTATCAACAATGTCTGCCCTGCTGAAAAAAACAGCATGTGTTAGGTATGTTTTGATGCTGGGATGGTGGTTTAAGCTGGTTTATGCTGGTCCTTTGCTGGTTTATGCTGGTCACGTGCTGGCAAAGGACCAGCATAAAACAGCAAAACAACCATCTTAAACCAGCACAAACCAGCAAAGGACCAGCTTAAACCAGCATCCCAGCATCAAAACATACCTAACCAGCATATGCTGTTTTTTCAGCAGGGTGAGTTTCATTCTTTGTTGTCATAAAGTGCTCTTCTTTCTTCCCATCATCCTACACTTTTTTTATTGTTTCATTAGTAGCTATATCAGTTTGTCCCCACCCATTTACATGTGCCATGATTTCATTACTCATCATCAGGAGTGTGTGTACACTCTGAAATTTGAATGTACAAGTTCAGCGCTCTTCCAAAAGCCAGACCTCTTTTGAGTGAGCAGCCACTTACAAACAAGCCCACAACGTCTGTAATACACACCTGAGTCACAGCTCCATGTTTGTTATTTTATCAGGATTTTTTTCTACAGCCTGTGTCTAATGCTGGAGGCCACAATGGTTAGCGTTAGCATTAGCGCTCGTTTGTCAGGTCAGAAAATTACCACCAAAGGGTGACGTTTCGAAAGGAAATTTACCCAGCGTGTCTCTGATGCTATGCCGTGGTATCTGTGTACGAAAGTGGCTTGTTAGTTTGAGTGTTTTTTGTGTTTCAGGTTTACTCCCTGATGAAGAGGGGGGTTTCTGTGGTTGGCTGTGGCTGTGAACTTCACGCTGTCATCCGGGGGATTTTTTTAGGTCGGTCAGGAAATGGTCACTGATATTTTATTTTAGATTATCTGTTCATGAGCACGGCTATCGTTTGATCAGAAAGAGACTAGAAAAATAAGAAGGTCGTTTTGGCCTTCCCCTTTCCACAGCACAAGACAAGACAAAAAATCCCACGTTTAGATCATTCGCACATGCAAATGGGTTGTTGTGCTGTTGGCATGTTATTCTGTTTTTAAATTGTTATTAAAAGGGAAGTGTGTGCTTTCTTAGGTGTCTTTGTTTATCTGTGTAAAGATGCATATGTAAATGTGGCGACTGAGTGCTTGTATGTGATTTAAGAGTGTGTATGTGGAGAAAACACACACATGCACACAGATAATAGCACCTGAAATGTATAAACAGTGTTGAAATATTTAGCAAGTCTTGTGTGTTTAATAGAACATCTCTATGGTGTAACTTTGCACTTGTCTCCGTGAGCGGCTGACATGTTCACAGCAGAGCTCATCTAATCTAATCCTGTTCATCAGAGCAAACACACATACACATGAACTTCAACTCAGCCTCAACACATCACATCTATTTACTCTCCTCTGAGAGTTTAACCTTTGGCCTCTCATCCACTGCTCTACAAACACTCGCACATTCATGCATTCATTCACTTATTCATGCCTTCACTGATAGATCAGTCCTTTAAAAAACTCCTACTAATTCGGTCGCCGTGATTTTGCCAACATCTTTTGTTCATCCTGGATCAACATTACTGTCCAAAAATATAAACTTATCCCAATCCTTACCCCTAAACCCAAAATCTATGCCTAAAATCAGTGGGGAATGATAGCTGATTAACAAGGGTGTAGAAGCACCTAACCCTGATCATAACCCTAAAACAGATATTTCCAGAAAAATTATCCCTTAAATCTGATTGGTTGATTGGAATGTTGATCCAGGAACATCTTGTACTTGGTGAAATCACGCTCACCCTACTAATTCATTTATTCACTCACTGACTCACTAATTTGTTCACGGACTGATTTATTCACTCACTCACTCATACACACTCCCTCATTCATTTTGACATTCTTTCGATCATTCACAAATTCATTCATTCACTGACTTGCTTACTAACTCATTTCTTGCATTCACTCACTCACTCGCTCACTCGCTGGTTTACTCATTCATTTCCTCCTTTAGTCTTTCATTCATTAACAAATGTATTTATTCACTCACTGACTCTTTCTCTCATGCCTCCTTCATTTGTTTTCATTGCTGATTCATTTATTCATTCTTCTTCATTTGTTTATTCACCTTACCTATAATTGCTTACCTATAATTCACTCCATTATTCATTCATTTATTCATTAATTACTCTCTCAGTCACTCACTTATACATGCCTCCCTTCCTTTATTCATTTCAGCTCAGCCTCAACACATCACATCTATTTACTCTCCTCTGAGAGTTTAACCTTTGGCCTCTCACCCACTGCTCTACAAACACTCGCACATTCATGCATTTATTCACTTATTCATGCCTTCACTGAAAGATCAGTCCTTTACTAATTCATACAAATTCATTTATTCTCTCACTCACTCATTAATTTGTTCACTGACTGATTTATTCAGTCAGTCACTCACTGACTCATTCACTCACTCACTCATTCATTTTGACCATTCATTCTTCCTGGCTCATTTATTCACTCACTTTGTGGCTTACTTATTAATTCACTTCATTATTTATTCATTTACTCACTCACTCATATATCCCTACCTTCCTTCATTCATGTGTTCACTTAATGACTATAATTCACTCTTACGCTCTCTCTCACAAACACTCACTCACTCACTTATTCATTCATGCACTCTCCATTTATCATTTACTCATTTTTATTTGCGCAATCTTTCATTCATTCTTTCACTGACTGACTGACTGACTCGTTCATTTACTCTGTCACTCATTATTTTGTTTATTCATTTATTATTCACGTAAGGTCCTTCCAAATTGTGTCATCCTCTTTCTCTCAGCCCTATTTCTTTCCTAGCTCATCAGCTCTATCTCTCTGTTTCTACACTCGCTCTCACTTCTCTCTCTCTGGGTCTCTATAGTCAAAAGGTGTGCGCTTGAAATAATGAGAGTGAGGCCCCTTTAACCCCCATCCTCTTACCACTCTCCCCATAGTATTTACACCTCATTAAACCTGAAATAGCTTTAATATTTAAAACATTGTGAACAGATCTCAACCCTCCCACCCTGAACACCTCTGGATTTTCCCCTCCCTCGTCGCTTTCTCCCAGTTTAATAATCTACTTTCATATTTCCTTCCTCTCCATTAAAACCAAAATAGATTTCATATTTCACAAGTTAAACTTTTTACTTTTTTCTCCTCGTGCTCCATCCCTCATCTGTTCCTTTTTCCTCCCTCTCTGTCCCTCATGCGATGTGCCTCCCTACTTTCTTTTGATTGAGACTCACCATCCCACCAGATGACCTTCACAGTTCTCTCTTCTCTTTTTCTTTCTCTTGTTTCTCTGTTTCTTTCTCTCTCCCTCTGTCTCCCCCATGGCATTCTGGGTTCCCCTTCAATGTGGCTGAATGCTTGTTTGTTCTGGGGTAAGGCGTCATGTCGGACTGTCAGACAGAGTTCTTGTGTTCCGCCTCGCTCTATGCCATTCTCTCGCCTCTCTTCAGTCTCTCTCTGTTCTGTTACTACAACAAGTCTCTTCAACTACAATAAGGTGAACCATGCCAGATCATTAGGTATTAATTGATCAGTGTTAAAAATCTTTAAAGGTTACAAATAAAAATATAGCTGCAAGCAGCAATTACCAGGGTTCGAGCATTTTTAAGGCCTTTGAGGTTAAATAGGGACACCTGGGTGTATGGCTGACACATCGAAAGCACATTGAAAATGGACAATAGGCTCATAGACAAACACACACACATACATACACATGCACACACAGACAAACAGAAATGGTTAAACTATTATATTAATACAAACATGGACACACACACAGACACAGAAATTAAATGGTTAAACTATTATATTAATACAATTTTAGATATTTGAAATAAAGGATAGTTAACAGTTATTGCTGTTAACTTCTCTTTTAAAGAATTTATGTTATTTTCAGGTTTCACTGTAATGATTATTTGTCAAAATTGTAAAAACTTTATGAGCAAAAAGGTAAACTATAACTAAATGTGAATATTAAATGTTATAATAGTAATTTTATAATGTCTCCATCAGCAGACAGTTTGTGTGCTCATTAGTGGTCTTCCACTGCCATCTAGTGGTCATTAATTGCAACTTCTTACACAACACTGTGTTTAAGTGTTATAGCTATTATAGTGTTTTTTGTCAAAACTGTTGGATTGACATCATTAATCCCAGAGGCAAAGTTGTTCAGAGATCTATGATATTATATGACGATATAGTCTATAAGTGAATGTATGAGGTATTTAAGGTCATTTACTCTGGAAATATTGTGTTTTTGAGGCCTTTTTTAATGTTTATAGTGCTACCTATAGTCTGAGCTCTAAGAAACTTTGCATGCTTGCTGAGACTCATCTGTCACATGTTTTAACCACGTTTCATAAAGTTTTGTGTTTTTGTTTAGGTTTTATAGGCTTTTGAGTATTTGTGGCCACACCCCTTTTTAAATGACCCTGTTATTGCTAACCAAACTACAAAATTTTGATAATTATTAATCTAGAGAGTCCAGAGAATTGTTCTGTATTAGTTTGATCCAGATTGAGCAACAAACCTGAGACTAGTTTGAAAAAGTAGGTTTTTAAAGTTTTTGTGAATAATTAATGAACGGTTTGATTGACAGCATTAGTCGCAGAGACAGAATTGTTCATAATGAGAAGACCTATCATATGATATAAAGATTTAATGTTTGTGTGAATATATGTACATGTTCTAAAATTTGAGGTAATTGTCTATAGAAATACTGTGTTTTTGAGGCATTTTTAGCTGTTATAGCGCCCCCTATGTTCCGATCTGCATGAAACTTTGGATAATTGTTATGTGACACAGGTTTTCAGCAAGTTCCATAAAGTTTTGAGTTTTATTTTACGTTTTATAGGTCTTTGGGTTCATGCGGCTATGCCCCATTTTTAAATGAGCCAATTATAGCTAACCAAAGGACAAAATTCAACATTGTTTTGATAATTATTGATCTAGAGAGTCCACAGATTATTACAGCAGTGGTTTGATCGAGAAACCAGCGAAAAACCAGAGACTAGTTCGCAAAAGTAGGTTTTTAACATATTTTCAAATAATTAATGAATGATTTGATTGACAGCAATGGGTCTTGAGGCAAAGTTGCTCATTATGAGGAGATCTATCAAATGATATGCATATTGTGTGGATGTGTGAAACACCACGT